>CM076578.1:1519746769-1520051029 GCA_034641835.2 Pinus albicaulis | reverse complement strand
CAAGCTGGGGGCTAGATTGTCTTGGAGCCTTCAAGAAATACCTTTCCCCTGAAAACCCATTCTCCTTGAAGTATCTTTGTGCTGTGCCTAATATGAATCCTATTTGCTGATCCATCCCTAAAAGGCCTACTGCTTCCCCTTGCATCCCCACAATTATCCCTTTATCCCCTTTTCCCTCCCTCTGTCAAAATACCTTTGTGCCCCAATTTCCCTTGTTCACCCCTAAAATCCCCTCAGAGTCCCCTTGAAATCCTATTTCCGCCCCTTGTTTGGCTTATTCATCCTCCTATCGTTGCCTTGGGCTAACCTTAAAGCGCTTTAAAAATGGGCCAAGATGATAAAATACATTAAAGCAGGCCTAAAAACCCACTTTTGACCTTGCAGCAGGCCTCAGCCCTTTTCCCATTGACCCCACGCTCCTTTACCTTCCACGGAACCTAGCGCTATGATTGAAACCCAGTACTAAAGGCACTCATCTCAAACCTTTTAGTCACAGCCTCAGCCGTTGATCAAAGCCGATCGAGCGGTGATAGTCTAATTTCTAGCCCTCGCACTTTTCCTCGTTCAAATCCTTGAGCGCATCTCCACCGTCCATTTGCTTGACAAATCAATGGCGCAGAGCCCTTCCGACCAGTGGACCCCGCAGCGCACGATCCCTGAAACCGCTGGTTTATTTTGCACCGCCCATTCGCAGATGGTGGTTTTTCCCCAGTGCCCAGCGATTCCACTCATTGCCTGCCACCTGTCCCGTGCACTGTTCCGAAACCACCTTCCTCTCGCACGTTATATTTCGACCACGGGCGCACAGTGAAATGTATGTAAGCCGTCAGATCTTGCATGCCCCATCCGACGACCATCCACCAAAAAAGCTGCGCACCAGTTAAATCGTCTCCGCTGCACCCCTGGCCCACTGTCTACCGCCCCGGATGCATCTCCCGCCGTAGATCACCACCACATCCAACGGTCCCGATTAGTCCTCCCGTACCATTGACCGTTCCACCATCGCTTGGACCTCCGCACCATCCGTCCACGTGTCTATTTTGCACGCCATGTCACCCCACGTGCACTCATCGTACCTTTCGACCATTCCATTGCATATAATCATTCGTTTTCGGGTTTTTTAATGTTTTTCCCGTTCAAATTCCGCTCTGCAAAGACCGCCACCTCCGAAAAAATGATTTATCGCCTTTTCTTCCCCAGTTCATCATCTGCATGGCCATTTTCCATCCTCTGCACCGCATCCATCACCCCCGCCCATTGATTTCTTGACAAGTTCGTTGTTTTATAGGGTTTAAAGCGCAAAAAACCACCACAGCTCATCGTTTCGGTCACAGTGGTAGATACGTGAAGAAAGACCGTGTACCAGAGATACATTTAATGAAGAGAGGTCCCAGGGAGATTTTGACGTGTTTGGAAGCAAAGGACAGGGTTAAAACTCTGTCAACCATCTGCAGGAGCGACAAAGGGCACTCAGTGAAGATGGTCATTGAGTTAAAGCATCAAATTGGAGATTTCAAAGGCTTAATCCAGTTTTCAAAGGCCAAGCACCAATTTGAAAGCCCCAAAGGTCAATCAGAAGTTTAATGCATAGGAAATCGTACTATCAGGGTTGTCATCATCAGCAGAATGTTTTTCTTCATCAAGTACAGGGCATCCATACAACTTTTATTATGCACAATGTCCCTGAAGGAATTTCCACCCTAACAGCAGTTCAAAACCACCAGAGCATTTATGTGGCAGACTTATCGATAGTTTAGTTTATTTTTTGTTCAAATCACCAGGAGTACCATAGCCGAAATATGTCAAGATCATATCTAGAGAAAATCACTCTTGCATAAAGAGGTGACGGGGATTAAATACATAGCAGTCAAATGAAAAGGGCTTCGGCTCTGCATTCATTTCTGTGTTTAATATCACATTTAGTGTTCACCTACTTCCTCAGGAAATCTTCTGTGTTTCTTCTGCTATAAAACACAGAAGGAAATTATTGTAAAGGTTGTTGATGAGATATCAGTGAAATTCAAGCATTGTTCCTCTTGAGACAAGTTCTCTGTGTAATATTGTAAGATAGGCTGAGATTTGATGTATTCAGACCGAATGTTCAAGCTATGGGCTATGATGTACCTGATTGGTGTTGTTTTTAATATGACAAGCATATTTCTTTAGATCCCGATCTTAAGCAGCTGGTGATGTTTTCCTTTCTCCGTATTTGTGATTTACTTGCTTTCATTTCATCATGTTTCTTCAGGCTCACATCAGAAGTTTGGCATAAGATTTACGCTTGATAGGTACCTTATGTTGTTGCTCTCCCAGCCTTTTATGTTTTCTGCTTAGATGTTTATCTGAATATTGATTTCAATTGATTTAACCAATGTAGTGGATGTTATTGCCTGCTCTCTGATGTATGAATTAATGAAGTCTATGTTTGGATGTTCTTGTTAGGATTTAGTTGGATTTGTTGAGAACACTGGGAGGTCTGGAACCCCATCTTTGCCTCACTAGGACCTTCCAATCCCAATTAACCCTTTCTAAGAATCCTTTGTCTTGCCTCTGATTTTGTCCAAGCGGGTCTAGAGTTAAATGACCTCTGACCTGATCTATAGACAGGATTGAACGGTTCCCCTCTTTCATTTTAAATCCTTAATGTCCCATTCCCAATATCATCTCTAATATCCAAATGCTCTAGGTGACTAGCCCAACTGAAATCTTGCACGTTGATTACAAATAAACCCTTTCTTGACTCCATTGCCCAATGGCCTTGATATCCCCTGAGGTGTCTGTCTCAGCCTAATCACTTCGATCATCATCCTTGTCTTGTATTGGACCTTCCTTTTTTGATTCCCAACAACCAAACAAAAACAATCGAACAAACATCCCTAAGCCATATAAATAGCCTAAAACCTTAACATTCGAGCCTCAAAGACATACACTTTGATTCATATAGAGATATCCCTCTCTGGACCTAGGAGGGCTAGATCCTAAGGTCTGAAAGTGGTTCTATGTTGTCTCATCTTTTGGTCTTGTCAACCTAGCCAAAACATGGGAACCCCAACATAATGGCGACTCCACTGGGGAATATGAGTGCATTTCACCTTAAAACATTCTTAGGGACTTAGAAACTTAGAACTCTGGTCAGGTTGACAGTAAGTCACTCCTTTCTTGAATCGACCTCCATTGTTGAGTATCCATCACACTCTTAGACAGAGCCTGGAAAGGGCCAGGTAGCCTCCGGATCTCATCCTCCTTGGGAGGTGACATATCTGGTAAATGCTCTTCCAGTCAATCTCTGGTTGGAGTCTGCTGTTATTGAGGTTATTCTTGGGAGGTGATAGTGCTTGAGCACTGTGGTGGACAGTGTAACCCTTTTGACATACCCTAAACCTTCCACCTGGCGACTCCATTGTTCCTAAACGAAAAGACCCCACTGGTGATCAGTAGGCCTGCTGATTATCTTAGTTCCACATTAGACTCCACTGGGAGACCAGCCTTTGAAACAACATTAACCACAATAGAAGTAGCAAGTAGGGTTAAGCTGCTTAGTTATAAGTACATCATTCTGGCTTTCAGAACCATTCACACAAGAGCTTACCCCAACCCTGATCCACCCGAAATAGTTGACAATCCGGAGAGTATCCTCAAGGGAGCTCCTACACTTAAAAGACCAACTATTTCCACTCACATCCATAGATCTAACTCTGCACCGGAAGACCTAGCAGCTCTATCACTTCCTCCCCTTGACCTAGATCCTCCAAACAGATTACCCAGAACTAGGTCGTTCAATCACCTAGACCAGCAATGCCTTGAGCCTCACAGTACACCATCTCATAGTGGTCAACACACTAGGGACAGCGGAACCCCTCCATCTACGCCACCTAATATCCATTTCATTCAAAACTTGGGGCTCGCCCACCCTAGATCTGCTCAATAGACTTCTGCTGGTCCTAATACCCCTATCATCCAAATACCAGCTGCTCAAGCCAACCCCATACCTCATCAGAACATCATTATGGCAGCTTGGTACGCACCTTTAGTTTTACCACAGCCCTTGTTACCCTTACCCAATGATTATCAGTCAAAAATCCCACATTTCAATGCTAAAGAATCCATTACAGCTCAACAACACGTAGATAAGATGGAGGATTCTTTTGATTATATGGAAATTGATGATGAAACAATCAAAATGAGAATATTTTCCCAGAGCCTAGGGGGTGATGTAAAGAAATGGTTTAAAAGATTACCTCCTGGCAGTGTCTAAGATCTCCCTGCATTATATTAAACTTTCATAGACAAATGGGAAGTGAGAGCAAACCCTCACCAACTCCTAGCAGAATACATGTCCCTTAAGAGGAATGTGGGAGAGAGTGTACATGATTACACCACTAGATTCAACAACATTTACAATGCTCTCCCCCCACACATGAAACCTACACAAGGTATGGCCCTGGCCAAATAACCTGATGGATTTGATGCTCACATGGCCTATGAGCTTAGGGAAAAACAATACAGCACATTAGAAGACATGTAGAAAGGAGCCATAAGCATAGAAGCAAACTTGATGGAAAAAAGGGCAAGATTGAAAGCTGAGAAAAGGGTAACATATAGGGATGAAACTGTAGCCTCCACTTCAGACCCAAACTATGATAGACTATCTAAAAACATGGATAAGCTGCAACAAATGATGGAAAAATTGGTTGTCACAATCAGAAATCAGAATAGAAACCAGAACCAAAATCAGAACCAAAACTTTAGAAGAAATAACAATGCTCCCAACAGACAAAAAGAATTAGATCAAAAAATTATTCCCCCATTCCAAAATTTTTTAAATGAAGATGAGGGAATCATTGAAGAGTCTGAAGGGACTGGAATAAACATGTTTGAAACAGAAGACTCAGTCCTTAACTGTGATTCAGGGGAAGACCAGCCCTCACCTACATACTGGGATGATGAGTGGTTAGAAATTGAAGATTACATATTAGGATTTGAAAATGCCATGTTACAGGTCAGAGAACAGTATGAAATTAGGAGCAAAAAGAGCCAAGAAAATCCCAAAAAAAATTCCTGAGGTAACCATCAAGAAAAGGCCTGACATATCTTCTAAAGAATCTGCTGCAAATGACAAATCAGCAGCTGAAAGTTCTGGTAAACACAAGGAAAAAGACAACCAAGACACTGAAAAACAAATTCAACCAACCAGCAGTACTAGCACTTCAGTTAGTACTCCTGATACAATTGTTCCCAACCCTGTACATAGTGAGAAATCACAAACTGATTCAGCTGCTAAGGCAGTAGCAAATAAAACGGAATTAAGCACTCCAAAGGCATAGCCCACTTTCAATTTAGAGAGTGAAATTGCCAAAATCAAAATATCTGTCCCACTCTCTGAGCTAGCCACTCAGAATGTATATAAGGGCCAAATTTTGAAAGCACTGAATTTAGGGGAAAATAATGACTCTGTAAACTTGAATGATGATCAACCTGCCCTCCTATTTGGTCCAAATATTGAGGGAAAATTTCAGGAAGGGGTAGTTCCACCTTTCTATATCAGTCTCAACATTCATGACAAGATACTTCACAATGCCATGCATAATTCTGGAGCATCACACAATTTAATGCCTAAGGTAGTGATGGAGAGGCTAGGCTTAGAGATAACATGACCTTACAAAGATCTATATTAATTTGACTCTAGCAGGGTAAAATGCCTAGGCCTAATCAAGGACTTATGTGTGAGCCTAACCCAGATTCCTGCTAAGTGTATGGTCATGGATGTGGTGGTGGCAGATGTGCCACCCAAATATGGCATGCTGCTATCTAGATCTTGGGGAGCTAAACTGCAAGGAACAATGCAGATGGACGGCTCATATGCCACTATCCCTATATTTGGCCAACTGAGAAGACTATATAGAGAATCCCAGATGAAATTCCTAGTTAGTAGCCCTGAGAAACCTGAAAATTCACCATTATACTCTGTACACACAAACCTGGATTCTTTCATTCTTTATAATGACCAATCCTTAGAAGAGTTAGATTCTGAATGCAGAAATACAAGCAAAGATACAGAGCCCATGAATTTTAGCATAATGGCTACCCTAGAAGAATGCAACGAAGAAGACCGGGGCCAGGGTACTGAAAACGAAACTCAGAGTGAACCAGTGACATAGTATAGTCAACCTAGTAGTCACACCCATCAAACTAACATACCACGTGAAGAACAAGATAACCCTTAGTCTAGTACAAACTCTCCAACGCAACATAATGGCGAACCCCTGTGGGAAATGAATTTCGATGGGTCCTGTACTAGATAAAATGCTAGAGCAGGGGTGTGGCTGCGAAACGCAGAAAATAATCATGCAGAGAGCCATGCTGTGAATATGCATTTCAAATGCACAAATAATATTGCAGAATATGAGGCTCTCATCTTGGGTCTGAAACTATTGAAAAAATTAGGAGCCCATAAGATAGCTGTGAAAGGAGACTCTGAGTTAGTTATCAAACAGTTGAATGGTAAATATACAGCAAAACACCCCAGGTTGAGAGCATACAGGAATGATGGAGTAGATATGTTGAAAAAATTTGTTAAATATAAATTATTATTCATTCCTAGGAGTCAAAATGTCATTGCAAATGGATTAGCTTGCTTGGCTAGTTCATATCCTAAGACTCCCCCTGACCAAAAAATCATCATCCAAACTAAGTTCAGACTTGCAGTGCCAAACAACGAAAAATACTAGCAGGTCTTTGAAGGAGACAAACAAATTGAAGACTTCCTGGTGGGCAGAAATGAGTTCGAATTTTCTGATTTAGACTCAAAATCTAATGACAATTGCCCCAGTGAGGATCCCCCAGATAAACAAGAAACATCATGTAATATAGAAATAAACACCTTTTCTGAGGAAACTGGAAATACAACCGAAAAATGTGAAAACACAGATATTGAAGAATTAGAAGTACTGCAGGCCAAAGATAAGAATATACCCAGAGGCCTGGCACCCTTAGAGGACCTTTTTGACTTTGATGACGTAGCAAAAAAGCCCACAATAGAACATGCAGAATCAGATATAGAAGAATGCAACATAGGCACTGAAGATAGACCCAAAACGATAAACCTGGCTAAGTCTATACCAGCAGACATGAAGAAAAAATACATTGAATTGTTTAAGGAATTCATTGATGTGTTTGCATGGAGCTATGAAGACTTAAAGGCCTATGACACCAACATCATACAACACAAAATACCCTTGAAGTAAAATCAGAAGCCTTTCAGACAAAAACTTCGTAGAATCAATCCAAAACAATTGCCTGCAGTAGAGAAAGAGATCAAGAAGATGTATGATGCAGGCATAATAGTCCCTGTAAGGTTTTCTGATTGGGTGTCAAACTTAGTGGCTGTAAGAAAGAGAACAAGAGAAATTAGACTATGCATAGACTTCAGAAACCTCAACAGAGCCTCCCTGAAAGACAACTACCCTTTTCCTAGAATGGAACATATCTTACAGAAAGTAATGGGTTCTAGGAGAATCTCCCTGCTTGACGGTTTTTCAGGATACAACCAAGTTCTGGTACTCCCAGAATATCAACTCAAAATAGCTTTTACCACTCCGTGGGGCACCTTCATGTATGTGAAAATGCCTTTTGGATTGATGAATGCTGGAGCTACCTTCCAGAGAGCGATGGATATAGCTTTCTCAGAGGAGATAGGACACTTCATAGTTATCTACTTGGATGACTTGACTGTCTTTTCTAAAACTGAAGAGGAACATCTGAAACATCTGAGGAAAGTTTTTGAGAAATGTAGAAGGTACGACCTGTCCTTAAATCCTAAGAAAATTGTTTTTGGGCTGCAAGAAGGTAAACTTCTTGGCCACATCATATCCGAGAAAGGGATTAGGATAGACCCATAGAGGGTTGAAGGAATACTTCAAATAACACATCTGAGAAACATCAAGGAGTTGCAGTCCTTCATAGGGAAGATCAATTTCCTCAGGAGATTCATTCCTAATCTGGCAGAGCATCTTAGAAAAATGACCAACATGCTAAAGAAAGATGCAGGAATCAAGTGGACTGTTGAAGCCAAGAAATATTTTGAGTTGGTAAGGCTTGCACTCACTCAAGCCCCTGTATTTATCAGCCCAGACTTCTCAAAATATCTTCTGATCTTTTCCTTTGCCTTTGAACATACAATCGCTGCAATCTTGCTGCAAAGGAATTCAGAAGGTCATGAACAGCCAATGGCCTTCTTTAGCAAAGCCTTAAGAGATGCACCCTTGAAATACAACATCATGAAAAAGCAGGCCTATGCTCTGGTGAAGGCCTTAAAAGACTTTAGGGTATACATTCTGCATTCTCAAACCATTGCTTATGTGCCAAATATAGTGGTCAAGGATATTTTGTCCCAAGACCCTGATGGGAAAAGGGGCAAATGGATTTCTACAATCTTGGAATACGACCTTGAAATAAAACCCACCAAGCTGATCAAAGGTCAAGGCCTGGCCCGGTTAATGGCTGAATCAAATCTGCAGGCCCTAGACATTAACATGATAAATGCCTTAGATGAGCAAGAAGGATCGACCCATCCAACTGTTGAGGAGCAGTTTTAGAACTCTCCTTGGTATACTGATATCCTTTATGTGCTCACAAACCTCAATGCCCCTCCAGAACTGTCCAAAACAAAGGCCAGATTCATAAAACTCAAAGCTAGAAATTACTACATTATGAATGAGAGTCTATATTGGAAAAATCAAAATGGCCTTTTACTGAAATGTTTGTCTGAAATTGAAGCTGAAAGAATCAAATAGGAATTCCATGCTGGAGAATGTGGAGGCCACCTGAGTTGGAAAGCCACTGCAAAAAAAATACTCAGGGCTGGTTACTATTGGCCTACACTCTTCAGTGATGTCCATAAAATGATAAATTCCTGTCATAAATGCAAAATATTTGAGGGTAGAAAAAAGCTCCTTCCCTTCCCCTTGCCACCTATCACCGCAGAAGGGCCCTTCATGCAATGGGGCCTAGACTTTATTGGGGAAATTCACCCTTCTTCCTCTGGACAACATAAATGGATCCTAACTGCTACAGATTACTTCACTAAATGGATAGAAGCCATACCCACTAGGAATGCCACTGATTCTGTCATCATTAGGTTCCTAGAAGACTTCGTCCTATCTCGGTTTGGATGTCCAAGGAAAATAATCACTGACAACGCTGCTGCTTTCGGATCCAAGAGAATGGTTGATTTCTGTCATAGGTACGAAATAGCGCTTGGTCATTCAACTGCCTATTACCCCCAAGGTAATGGTCTAGTTGAATCATCTAACAAAAGCCTGGTTACAATCATCAAGAAGTTGCTGGAGGAAAACAAAAGGTCATGGAATAAGAAGTTGGTACATGCTTTGTGGGCTGACAGGCTCACCGCAAAGAAATCCATTGGTATGTCACCTTTCCAGCTGGTTTATGGTACAGAAGCAGTTTTTCCTACAAGCCTTGGAGTTCCAGTAATCAAACTTGTCAAAGAGATCCAATCAGAGGAAGACAACATGATAAGGAGAATAAATGAAACAATCTATCTGCAGCAAACAAGGGAGCAGGTTTATAACAGAGCTGTCAGAGTTCAGGAAAGCATAAAAAGGCAGTTTAACAAAAGGACCAAAGCTTCAGATTTCAAGGTTGGGGATAAAGTTCTGAAATGGGATTCAAGAAGAGAGGACAAAGATAAACATGGAAAGTTCGACAGCTTGTGGCAAGGTCCATATATCATCCAAGCCACTGTGGGTCCTAATGCATTTTTCCTACAAGAACTAGATGGTGTAGAGTTGTTTGGGGGTCCCGTCAATGGCAATATGGTCAAACACTACTTCTGCTGATTTTCAATTTTCCAGTTTCATTCCATTATACATATCATTGCAGTTTTTGTTTTCAAGAAAAGAAAAAAATGTTTCAAAAAACAGAAAGAGTGGAGAGGTTCAGACATGTTTAAAACATGAACCTCTGATGTGCAAAAGATTGGCTCTAATAAACTCAAAACCTGAGCCCAAGAAAGGAAAGTAGCTGGTCCAAACATGCTCAAAAATTGGATCAGCAGTGAAAAGAAGAATCAGCTCTAACATACCCAAAACCAGAGCTGAAATCAGAGAAAAGAGGTGACTCTAATATGCTCAAAACCCGAGTCACGAGGAAGGAAGGATACTTCAAACTGCAGATTTCATGCCTTCATAGTTTTGTTTGTAGTTTTCTGCAAGTCTTCATCCTAGCAAGTCAGACAGTTTAATCCTGGCTTGGATGTTCCTCAATTTCCTGTCTTAGAATGTAAGAGAAGAAATCTGTTGGACAGTTTAATCCCAACAAATATTAGATTAGGTAGAGAAGCATATGAGGCCAACTGTTTAATCGGGTCTCATGGAGCAATAAGGGTAGATTTAAAATAGGTTTATTTTTGTTTTGAAAATAAAATGTGAAGGGCCTGCTAGCTCAAATGTGCCCAAGGGGAGATGTTAGAACTATAGTCTGGGTAGGTAGATTGGTTGGGGAAATGTTGCTGCTGATTTGTATTTTTAACATATTGTGGAAGCTGAAATTGAAGAAAAGGGATGTGCCGAGCAGCAGGCACCTGCCCTACTCCAAAGATCATCTCTGGTTTCTTGACTCCTTCAAGAAGAAGCCATCCCCATGTGGAGCCACTGTTAGCCCCCCTATGAAATTCTTGACAAGCAAGCTGGGGCTAGATTGTCTTGGAGCCTTCAAGGAATACCTTTCCCCTGAAAATCCATTCTCCTTGAAGTCTCTTTGTGCTGTGCCTAATATGAATCCTATTTGCTGATCCATCCCTAAAAGGCCTACTGCTTCCCCTTGCATCCCCGCAATTATCCCTTTATCCCCTTTTCCCTCCCTCTGTCAAAATACCTTTGTGCCCCAATTTCACTTGTTCACCCCAAAAATCCCCTCAGAGTCCCCTTGAAATCCTATTTCCGCCCCTTGTTTGGCTTATTCGTCCTTCATCCTCCTATCGTTGCCTTGGGCTAACCTTAAAGTGCTTTAAAAATGGGCCAAGATCATAAAATACATTAAAGCAGGCCTAAAAACCCACTTCTGACCTTGGAGCAGGCCTCAGCCCTTTTCCCGTTGACCCCGCGCTCCTTTACCTTGCACGGAACCCGGTGCTATGACCGAAACCCAGTACTAAAGGCGCTCATCTCAAACCTTTCAGTCACAGTCTTAGCCATTGATCTCAGCCGATCGAGCGGTGATAATCAAATCTCTAGCCCTCACGCTTTTCCCCATTCAAATCCTTGAGCGCATCTCCACCGTCCGTTTGCCCAAAAAATCAACGGTGCAGATCCCTTCCGACCAGTGGACCCCGCAGCGCACGATCCCTGAAACTGCCAGTTTATTTCGCACCGCCCATTCGTAGATGGTGGTTTTTCCTTGGTGCCCAACGATTCCAGTCATCCCCTGCCACCTGTCCTGTGCACTGTTCCGAAACCACCTTCCTCCCGCACGTTATCTTTCGACCACGGGCGTGCAGCAAAATGTATGTAAGCCGCCAGATCTTGCGTGCCCCATCCGACGGCCGTCCACCAACAAAGCTGCACACCGGTTAAATCGTCTCTGCCGCGCCCCTGGCCCACTGTCTGCCACTCCGGATGCATCTCCTGCTATAGATCACCACCACATCCAACGGTCCCGATTAGTCCTCTCGTACCATTGACCGTTCCACCATCGCTTGGACCTCCACACCATCCGTCCATGTGTCTATTCCGCACGCCACGTCACCCCACGTGCACTCATCGTACCTTTCGACCATTACATTGCATATAATCATTCGTTTTCGGGTTTTTTAATGTTTTTCCCGTTCAAATTTCGCTCTGCAAAGACCGCCACCTCCGAAAGAACGATTTATTTCCTTTTCTTCCCCAGTTCATCATCTGCACGGCCATTTTCCATCCTCTACACCGCATCCATCACCCCCGCCCATTGATTTCTTGACAAGTTCATTGTTTTGCAGGGTTCGAAGCGCAGAAAATCACCACAGCTCATGGTTTCGGTCATAGTGGTAGATACACAAAGAAAGACCGTGTACCAGAGATACATTTAATGAAGAGAGGTCCCAGGGAGATTTTCGACGCGTTTGGAAGCAAAGGACAGGGTTAAAACTCTATCAACCATCTGCAGGAGCGGCAAAGGGCACTCAGCAAAGATGGTCAATGAGTTAAAGCATCAAATTGGAGATTTCAAAGGCTTAATCTAGTTTTCAAAGGCCAAGCACCAATTTGAAAGCCCCAGAGGTCAATCAGAAGTTTAATGCACAGGAAATCGTACTATCAGGGTTGTCATCATCAGCAGAATGTTTTTCTTCATCAAGTACAAGGCATCCATACAACTTTTATTATGCACAATGTCCCTGAAGGAATTTCCACCCTAACAATAGTTCAAAACCACCACAGCATTTATGTGGCAGAATTATCGATAGTTTAGTTTATTTTTTGTTCAAATCACTAGGAGCACCACAGCTGAAATATGTCAAGATCATATCCAGAGAAAATCACTCCTGCATAAAGAGGTGATGGAGATTAAATACATAGCATTCAAACGAAATGGGCTTCGGCTCTGCATTCATTTCTGTGTTTAATATCACATTTAATGTTAACCTACTTCCTCAGGCAATCTTCTGTGTCTCTTCTGCTATAAAACACAAAAGGAAATTATTGTAAAGGTTGTTGATGAGATATCAGTGAAACGTAAGCATTGTTCCTCTTGAGACAAGTTCTCCATGTAATATTGTAAGATAGGCTGAGATTTGATGTATTCAGACCGAATGTTCAAGCTATGGGCTATGATGTGTTAGTCATCAGTATTTTTCACTTGTTAGTGATGACTAGATCCATAGCTGAGTTTTCTAGAAGCTGATCTCCATATGTCAATTTGTCATCTAGAAAACCCTCATAAAACTTTTTTCGCCCTCCTACTTTTCAGTCTGCCCATGTCAAAGTTAAAACTCATTATCACTATCCTATCTAGCTTCAGCCCTACTGGTCTGCCCATCAGCTCTAAAAGGAAAATCCAAGTCTGTTTCAAAAGCCTCCCCTAAGTTAGGAAGTGGCGCTTTAAGGCATTTTACCCTTGGCAACCATCAAAAGGCCAAAAAAACCTCCATCTGTTACAGACCAATCATGACTGACCTCCCACTCTGCAAATGAAATTGATCACAGCTCTAAGTCGCGCCACTTACACACCCCTAAGTCTCAACACTGCATAGACCACAGTCTCAAGATGATTATTAGGTGTTTTTACAGTGTTTTATGGATTTTGCAAAGACAGGAAATATAACATCATCTCAGAAGAAATTTCTTGATTCTACATTTAGAACAACAGCTGCTTCTCAATGTAAACATGAGCCTGAGATATATCTGCAAGACAGAAAGTTACTCATCAAGACCTTGCAGCTTCCTTTCAGCATGAAATCACAATAGAGGAAAGACATCACTGTCAAATAGACTGGTAATTTGTCATGGCCAAGAACCTCCTTCATCTACAAGCAGAGGGTTAAGGCGCCTCCTTCATCTACAAGCAGAGGGCGCTGGCCAATATTGACTTTAAGGATTGCAAAAGCACAGGCTTGCTTTTTACTAGACAGTAAAACAGTGACTCTAGGTTTCTGAGTGTAAATGATGATTATAACAGTGCTAAGATCTGAAATGTGCAAGACAAGAGAAGACAGAGTGTGTGGTTTTGTAAAGAGAATCAGTTGAGGTTTCAGTCATCATCAGGGCTCATCAAAAAAGGGACTCCTTAATCAAAGCTATCATAACAAACATCTCTGCAGGGTTGTTAAGATGCATAGCTTAAATTAGTCTTAAACAGGAAAATACTTCAGTGAAAAGACCCCTGTGTGTTCTTTTGTTCCTGTTGAAATGTGAAGTACAGTCCATGGTTTCCGGATGAACATAAAGAAGAGGCAGGAAAGTAATACATGCAAGTTACACTCCACCACAAAGACAGGTATTTTCTCTTCAGATACAACAGGTTGGTGTTTTCAGAACTCCATCAGAAGAAAGTGGCCAAAAGGAGCCTCGGTATCTGTGAGCAGAAGAAAGGATTTTTGTTTTTCAAAGAGTGCTAATTTCCCTACTCACAGAGATTATCTTTCAAAATAACTTATCATAAGTTGACCAAGGCAAATGGTGACATTTCAGTTTCCCCTCAACAAAGAGCAGTGCAATGAGACAGTGAAGATCTCCTTCACAGGAAACAAAAGGGCAGCCCTCCTTGTTTCACTTTCTAACTCTGATGTATCATCTTCTATTTTGTCTTCTACCCACAGTCAAAGAAGAAAATTCAAAGACACCTAATAGTTGCATCTACAGTCAAGCAACACCTGTCACCTAATTAGATTTACATTGCAGACAAGATTATAGTATAATACCCGGAGCAAAAATGTATTTGATCTAGTTTGTCTCTTGCAAACAGGTATACAAGCTCACCAAGTACAAAAAGAGCTTTGGCACAGTGTTTCAAGTTCTGGAAATCATCAAAGGCAAAATCTAAATGCCACTGCTCCAAAAAGAGACATTTCCTCCTCTAATTAAGAACAGTCAAAATTTCAAAGGACATCTTATCCACAAGTTATGATCTGAGTATTGAAAACTTTGAAAAGCATGGAAAGAAAATCAGATGGCAAGGGAAATTTGAGTTTTACTACCAAGAGACATCACCTTTGGAATTATTGTTCATCATAGGCAAAGGAGGTGTTTTGATAGACTGTCAGTGTTTTAGAAAGTTCAAGGAAAAAATAGGTTTTCATTATTCAATGGACATATATATTATATAATATGTTTTGAGCAGAGGAGTGTATTGAAAAAGGGCGCCCTTCTTAATCAAAGGGCCATGGCCAAATCCAAAGAAGTTCAGCAAATTTGGGCACCTGCAGTGGGAAAGAGGTTGAAGGAGCAATTGGAGACCGAAGCTGTCAAAGCAAGGTGAAAGATAAACCCTATCCTTTCAAATAACAAAGCAGTCTTCAGGATTTTTTAACAGTTTTGGAGTGGGGTTTACATAATGAATATCATCATCAGGGATTAACAAAGTGGCAGAGAATGGTCTATAAGTCAGCAGGGTATTATTCAAAGTTTGAATTTCGGTGTTAAATTGTCACCAAAAAGACAAAATTGATAGGAACCACCTCTCAGACATATATGCCTAAATGGACAGAGTTCCGACCTTTCAAACTGTATTTTTTTTCTTTAAAAAGGGTTGAAAACTTTATTGGCATTTTTTAAGGGCATAGATACTCTGTTGCCAAAATCATTTCAAAAAAAAAATGAGCACCTCTCAAATGAAGTCAACATGTTTTCAAGTTTCAAAGGGTACACCAAGGCAGCATTACAAAGGCAAACCTTTAAAAAGGCCTTACAAAGGTTAAAACATGAAGCTGGATGTCAATTTTTCATTTCTAAATAACAAAAGCCCGTTGGCCTTTACATCTTTTCAAAAAGGTTTAAGACCGTTGAACCTCCTTTTGACTCCCCAAGAAACGCAAAGTTGATGCACTCTTCCCATTTCAGAGATTGAAGACGAGTTCGCAGTTGTTTTTGCTGTCTGCAAGATTTTTATAACAGCGCGACGCGCCTGTAAGTCTGCGCGACGTGCTCAGGAGAAGTTTTGCACATGCGGTAGACTGTCGCGCGACGCGCCTGTACGTGTGCGCGACGCGCCTGTACACGGCGCCCGACCACGACCCGACAGGCCGCCCGGTTGGCTTTTTGCGCGACGTTCTTCCTCTGCAGAGTGTCGCACAAGTTTAAACCCTCCAACACGCCTCCAGTTCACATGCAAAGCTACTCCAACTCTTTACAAGGCCCTCATCGAAGTTATAAAGGTATTTTTACGTGCTCCCCCCTTTGGTTTCAAAATTGCTAAGTGCTGTAAGAGGTTTGAAAAACCACAGTTCAAATTACAAAAAATGAGGTATTGATGTGGTGATGGAGTTAGAAGCAAAACACCAAAGGGTTGAATTAGCACTAGTATGAGTAACCATTGCAAATTGCCCTCAAAATTGGGATAAAACAAGGTCAAAAACTATCATGTTATATGCATTATTTTGAAACAGTCAGAAGTTTGCCAAGGACATTTTAAGGGCGTGTGGGTCAAATAATGATGAGAAACAGTGATACAAAGTAAAGATAGTTGTCATATGAGAGGATTCTCATATAGTTTGAATGATAAATGTTGGTTGCCATATCATAAAAACATCAAAAAGCAGGGTTCTATTACCACCAACACCGGAAAGTGCCATCACTGTGTTTTCTTTGACTTGACTGTGTATGACATTATGAGTAGTTGCTGATTGATATACAAGGGAAAGGAAGGGCATGGTTTTGAAGGGACGGGGTTTCCATACTAAAAGGATTTTGGTTTGTGTAAGAAGATAAAACCCTGCAGCCTTATTTGAAACTTTGTTACCATACCTATAAACTGTGTTGTTTCTGTGAGAATATCCATTGTTCAAAAGCCGTGCTGGAATGTTGAGCATGCTGATAAAAGTGCTTACATGGAAAGAGATATGCTGAACAAGGAGTTGTGTGTTTTCACCTTTATTAATCAAAGGAAAAAAGATCCTATACCTTCCAAACTCCAAAAGGCAAAGTTAACCCTATAAACCACAGAAGGGACAACTTTTCACTAAGTATTCCACTTGACTGTCTTTGTTCTCCAAGCTTATTTTGATAAAGTTGATATTCAGATGGAGTAAAGGTTTTTTCTACAAAGGCAAGGGTTTCAAATTGATAAGGTTTCTTTAACTATTTGACAAGATAAACTCCTACAGGCTTTGTTGAACTTAAAAAAAAAAAAAAAAAAAAAACATTCTTCAAAAACTCTGTCACCTTGTTCCATAACAGAGAGATTGACTATATGCCCACATTGGAGGTTGACTATGTATGAGGTATGATTTTGTTTGATGGAATGACATACCAATAGAGAATAGTGAAGTGTAATAAGAAAAAGGGTTTTGTTAAAGAGAATTTTAATGATTGGAAAGTCTACTTTGGACAAAGGTTAAAATGTGTTGTTAACCTCCAAACTTCACAAGAGCAAAGTGATTTTTTGACACTTTACACAGAAATTTCACCTAACAGTTTGTCTCCTTTTTACTGTGTGGTCTCTTATTAAAAATTTTTCTAGTTGAGATACATTCAAGGTGGAAGGCCACTTTTTAAGGGAGCAGGGGTTCTTTGTATTGTAAGGAAACTTGTTGCAACCATCCAAATACATTGTTTCTCTATCAAAACAGTGAATTGACACAGTTTGGCTCCAAGAAGGCAGTTTATAGACAGTGAGGTTGTTTGGTTCTTCAAAAGCACATTTAGGTCAAAATGCCTCCTAGATAAGACAACAGGAGTGGTTCACATAAAAGATATGAGCCAATCTCTACAGAGGAGGTTAATGCTCATCCGTCCATCCTTTTCAACTTACATGAAGTGGGTTGTCTAGATTTCTGCCAGAAGATACAGGAGGTCAAAAGTTTTTCGCCATTGACACACCTATGCGCCCCGAGGTTCTAGAACAAGCATTTCCAGGTAGCAGACCTTGATTTCAAGTTTTCTCCAAGATCAGTGTCCAAAGCCACCAAGATTCCATATCATGGCGAGAAATGGTTCAAACAGACCCATCTTGACTTGGAAGATTACAAGCCTTTCATCAAGCCTGAGCATAGAGATACTTTCACTGCTATTTTTCCTTTTTCTTATCTTCTTGATAGCTATGCTCCTCTTATGAAAGTCATAATGAAGTATTTTACTTGTGAAGGGAGGTTTGCTCAAGTTTATGCCTACCATGTCCGACTATTGATGCATTTCACTAGAACCAGGCAGCTAAATCTCCCTTACTTTTTATACAAAATCCTCGAGAAGATGGCATCCACAGTCCAGAAGAAGGCCCCACCTCTGCAAATACCTTCCCTTTTCCATCATTCTCTGATCAAAATTATCATCCTACACCAGCTAGAGAAGAAAGAGGTTCCATGGGATGTATTCATTAGTCACCCAGATTTCTCTACTGTTCCTCCTGTCCATATATCTCCCACTCAGCCTATTCATCGCCCTATACCTTTGTCCAGCAGGCCTACTCCTAGAAGGCTCAAAATTACCACAGAACAGTTAGGACATCAGGAAGAAGGAGAGGGAAGTAGACAGCAAGAAGAGAAATATCATGAGCAAGAGGAAAGGGATGAAGGTCAGCAGCGAACAGAAGATGAGGAACAACAACAGGACATTGGTGAAGGTCAGCAGCGAACAGAAGATGATGAACAACAGGTACAAGAGGAAGAGAAGCAGCTTGTTATTAAAGGATAGGAACAGCAGCTTGGGCAGGAAATTGAGCAACATCTTGAGCCACAAAATGAACAGGAAATCCAAGCACAGCAGTAGCTTGATTTTGGTGAAAAAGGGCAGCAGGCTGAAACACAAATTGAACAAGGCATTGAAGTAGAACAACAAATTGATGTCGGCGAACAGGGGTAGCAAATTGAATAGCAAGAAGAAGAAACACAACAACCTCAAGGAGAGCAGCAGTTTCAAGAAGATGTCAAGGGTAAAACAGTTGTGTCTCCTCCTCCCAAAAGAACAAAGCCCAGCACAGCAAGCAAGAAAGGGCCTAAGGCTGCCGCTCCAAAGGTGACAAAATTTGTCCCTAGCAAAAGAAAATCGCCCAAGAAACCCCTCACTAGCATGCCGAGGAGGAAAAGTGCAAGATTGGCCTTCAAAGGGAAAAGCGAGGTTGGAGAAAGTAAAAAACATGGAGGTGCATTGGCTGTCATCCCAATCCAAAGCGATGACAGCGATAATGAAGCCCGCATTCTTGAAAACCTCCTAATACATAGAGAGGGGAAAATTGAGGCATTGGAAAATGATCTTCAACGGGCAAGGAACTTCAACTATTTCTTGGAGACCCAAAATAAACAGATGAATGTTCGCACAACAGTTCATGAGGCGCGAGCTATCAAATACAAGAATGAGGCAGCTAAGGCACAAATGAGGATAAAGGAGCTCATTGGTGATTTTGATGAGGAAGAAGAGGAAGAACAGCCTAGGCGGAAGAGGCCTAGAACCATAGGGCTTAAAAGAGCCTTGGAAAAGTAGAAAGAAGAAGAAAAGGCCCATCTTCAAGCTTTTCCCCTCACTGCCCTACTTGAGCAAGAAATTGAAGAAAATAAAGAGGCATGGCTAGAAAGAGCCAACAAACACTTAGAGATGAAACTTGAAAAAGTCAACAGAGACCTGGAGCTGCAAAGGAAGAGGACACATCACTTTCAAAAGTTGAATCAGTTTGCTCGGCGCAAACTAAAGGCAACCCAAGAGAAACTGAAGAAGGCAAAGGGGAAGTGCCCGACACGGAAAGAGGAGAAAGGCACATCAGCACTTGACATTTTGGCCTCAGCTTCGGAGCATGTTGTTAGGGACCCTTGAGGGTCATGCGCACCAATTTTGGGCCCATTTTGACAACTTTTTGTTTTTTGGCATTTTTTGAGTTTTTGGTCAAAAACTCATAAATTCGCCATTTCATTTTGAAGATTTTTCAAGTGATGAGGATGATACCATTTGATGCCATAATTCTATGAGCAGGTCCTCAGCAATTTTCAGAGCATTTGGAGATCATTTTCCCCCTCAAAATGGCGAAAAATGCTCACTTTTTGCACATTCTGCTCGACATATCAGCAGTCTGCAATTTTCTGGCTTTTTACACACAGGTACAGATTTGGAGGACTTCCAGGCATCAGATTGAGGTGATTTCAATTTCACCGGAAAATAGACACTCAGAGCTTTCCAACGGCTATCATGAGCCTCGTTTCAATACCGGGAAGGCTGCCAATTGTTTCCAGCAAGTCAGGGGACCTTTTTCTGATATAAATTTGAAGTATTTTTGTAATTTTTGAACCTCAAAAATCTGCGTTTTCCAAATGTGCGTTTAGCTATTTTTACACTTGGAAAATGATGTAAAGTCAATATAATTCCCATTTTTAGCATTTTTTTAGATATTTTATGGGATATTTTGTGCCTTGGGCTTTGCAAAGCCTCAAGGACAAGTTTAGATATTTTGATTAGGCCAATGATGATGGAAGTTGAACCATGAGGTTTTCCTCACTTGAGCCTATTTATTCCACAAGCTCTCATTTGTAAACAAGGCTGAATTTGAGAAGAGAAGCAATATATTGGTCATATGAGCTTTGGAGAAAATACTTGTGCTATGCTTTTGGATTGCCTCTTGAATGTTCTTGGATGGATGATGAAGGATTGTTGATGGATTCCATGACATGGTAGAATGGTATAGTGTTTCTTGCTTTGTTGTTGTCTTCTAGTTTTCATTCATGATACATATTTCTTGCTTGCTATAGATCAGTGGAGAATAAATTTGAGATATGCCCATGGAGGCACCTCAAATTTCCTGAATCTTCATAGCTTTTATGTTTTCTTCTTCCTTAGTTGCACTAAAGAATTCTTAACTGCTCTTTAGTAACTTAAGGATATTGTTGCTAGTTTCATTAATAGTTCTATGCATGTTGAGTAGGATGTATGGTGTGCCCTGCTTACCTATGACTATCCATAGTTCCAGCCATGAAACTATCTCTTTGACTGATTAAGATTAACATTTTGTTTGAACCAAGGAGGCCTAGTCCCGATCTAGCCCTTTGCCTAAAACTATGAAAGCTTGTTTGTCAAAGTGCCCAATAACTTAAAGACTATGTTTAGGCATTCCGACGTAGTATTTTGAGTTGTTATTCCATCTTATGTGTTTTCCCCAAAGTCTGATAGCCATTTCCAAAAGTTAGAGGGTCTTATACTTCTATGCATGGCTTGAATGTTTGATTTCTATGTATTAATTAGCTCATAGTTACATTTAGCATGATTAATGGCTTTCTATAACATGTTTATGTCTGTTATCAACTAGTTACATTTGAAATCCCTCGTCTTTCACAAACTTGATGTCCATTTACTCCATTTTTCCCAAAGATCCTTTCTACCTTGAAATCAAATCGGCCCTTCAACAACTTTGCATCGTCATCTGATAGCCTTTTTGACCCTTTTGACCCCATAGCCCAGTTAATCCACACCTTGTTATCAGTTTTATATCTTTGATCAGTTTCATCCCTCACAAACTTAAAAACAAAAAATCAAAAACTTACTTCATAACTAGCCTAAAATCAGAAACAATAATCAAACAAACATAGATATCCTTTACAAAAATAGAGAGAGCCCTATCTGAGTCCAGGAAGGCTAGGTCCTTGGGCTCCAAAGCTTGGTTTGATGTTACATCGTCATTTGGCTCACCAATTGGCCAAATCACGGGACCCTAACATGATGTACCCGATTAGTGTTGTTTTTAATATGACAAGCATATTTCTTTGGATCCTGATCTTAAGCAGCTGGTGATGTTTTCCTTTCTCCGTATTTGTGATTGACTTGCTTTCATTTCATCATGTTTCTTCACGCTCGCATCAGAAGTTTGGCATAAGATTTACCATTGATAGGTACCTTATGTTGCTGCTCTCCCAGCCTTTTATGTTTTCTACTTAGATGTGTATCTGAATATTGATTTCAATTGATTTAACCAGTGTAGTGGATGTTATTGCCTGCTATTTGATGTATGAATTAATGAAGTCTATGTTTAGATGTTCTTGTTAGGATTTAGTTGGATTTGTTGAGAACACTGGGAGGTCTGGAACCCCATCTCTGCCTCACTAGGACCTTCCAATCCCAATTAACCCTTTCTAAGAATCCTTTGTCTTGCCTATGATTTTGTCCAATCGGGTCTGGAGTTAAATGACCTCTGACCTGATCTATAGACAGGATTGGACGGTTCCCCTCTTTCATTTTCAATCCTTAATGTCCCTTCCCAATATCATCTCTAAGATCCAAATGCTCTAGGTGACTAGCCCAACTGAAAGCTTGCACGTTGATTACAAATAAACCCTTTCTTGACTCCATTGCCCAATGGCCTTGATATCCCCTGAGGTGTCTGTCTCAGCCTAATCCCTTCGGTCATCATCCTTGTCTTGTATTGGACCTTCCTTTCCTGATTTCCAACAACCAAACACAAACAATCGAAAAAACAGCCCTGAGCCATATAACTAGCCTAAAACCTTAACATTCGAGCCTCAAAAACATACACTTTGATTCATATAGAGAGATCCCTCTCTAGACCTAGGAGGGCTAGATCCTAAGGTCTGAAAATGGTTGTATGTTGTCTCATCTTTTGGTCTTGTCAACCTGGCCAAAACATGGGAACCCCAACACCAGCCTCATCACAATGTACATCTCTCCAGTAGCATGTTACACAAATCAACTCCTCAATTGAAATTCCATCAACATTTCTATACTCAAATTATCCCTTACCAATCACTAGGATCTGTGCTCAATTTATAGAGGATCTGAAGGTAGTTTTACAATCAATGAATTTATAATAATAGGAAAGACATGTTCCTAGTCTCAGAGGTATCAAATGGACACATGGATTCAAAGTTTGAAACATTTCAACTCTTCTAGAAGGCACTGGCCAAGTGGAGATTCCAGAACAATGAGAATTTCGCTCCCAAATGACCAACACACTCTTGAGTGTTAGGAAGTGCTTTGCAGAGCACCTTTGAATGGAGGTACCTGCATATGCAAGGCACTTAGCCCCTTGAGAGATTGCGTTGGTGAGCTCATAGGTGTTATAATATAAACTTAAAATCTTGGAAACCTTGCAATGGAAGTCATAGATGATTTGTCCTTGTTCTTTGTCTTAGGGCATGTAGCAACTGAAATGACAGGGGATGATAGACTGTATTCATCGGTTCTGGGGATGATGTCCAGTTAACCAGGTCATTGGGAATGGTTTTGAAATTGACCTATAACAATTCCCCCCTAAAGCATGAAGTCAGAATAATAATAAAAATATTTTGGTTGAGATGCTTTACACCGTGATGGGCTAGAGCTGAAGTGGAGTGGCAGCCTGCATCAATCTTACAATACATTACATCATGATATATCCTCTTGATCATAAATTTCCGAGGGAATGCATTCCAATGTTCAACAAATAAACTATCTAATGGCATGTACATAGTGCAGAAAGTCGTCTACATTGGAATGTTGCCCAATATAGACATGCCTACATATATAGGCCCATGTTTGGATGACGATCTATATGTAAAGTCACCATACAGATGATGTGTAGAAAAATCCTAAAATCGCAACCCGAATGGCTGAAACTAGATCCGAGGTCTTCTTATCTCGTTCACTTGATCATTTTGGTACAAGTATAGCCATGTGAATATATGATTTGTAGTCGAACATGGTAATACATCGTTTGATTACCAGCTAATTATGTGACCTATTAAAAAATGTGAGAGAAACACCATTGATGTCAATGGCCCTTAAGGTACTGCAGTACATTTCGTATGGTGTGAATAGATGATTTGATGTCGAACACCAAAAAAAATCTTTTGGTCGAAAGTCTAGAAGCGAGGATAATGTCGATGCTGTAACAAGCCTCATGGTATTGGAATATGATGTTTCTATGTGAACTTCCTTGATGATGATTTGTCATCGACAGGAAGCCACCTTATTGTGAAATGAGAGTTACTAATTTTAGAGACAAAGGTATGACTTGATATAGCAATGTTCAGGGATGACTGCCATGAGAATGAAGGTTTATGAGTATTGCAGAAGCATGAGTATTCACTAGATGACTTCTCTTCAACATATCGATGACACTGAGATGAGTTGGTAGCATTGACCCAAAACCGAAGTGAAGGTATGATGAACCATAGGTATGAATGAACCGTCATGAAGATTACCCAACCCAAACAATCGCGGTGATGGAGTGAAGTGTCATGTTCAAGAGCGACCTACTACCGTAAAAATTCTTCTCACTTTCCCAAATTTTCCCTGGTCATTTGCTGACCAGTCCCTCTTTATTTTTTAATAATATTGAGGAGGATAACATATGCTTGATCTATAATTCAACCCTTTGGGTGAACAAAGTATTGATATTTAATAATTTAACGAGTCTACAATGAATGAAACTCGATTCTTGCCAGGATCGACAAGTCCGTCACTATTTTATGTTTTAACGAGCCTAACGATAGTGATAGCTCGATCCTTTTTCATATTTAGAGATTTTGAAAAAGAGGATAAAAGAAAAATCCATAATTAATTTTTCATAAAGTTGTCACTCAAATCCGAAAAAGTGTAAAATAATATTTGAGAGAACCTCTTTAGTCATGTTCGAGCAAGGTATTCCTTTTTGAAACCAACTCCAAAAATAGAAGAAAAGAGATAACAACGCCTTAGAAATAATCCACTTTGAGGGGGCAACCTCCAATACATTACATGAATGAACAATTCTTAGATGAAACAAATGAAAAAACTTCCTCTCTATATATAGGAGTCCATGGGGCCGAAATGTAATCCTGGTGGGGTCACAATGTAATCCTAGCCAACCTAACAATAATAATGTAAGGGCAAAATAATAACAATATGGGGTTTACAGGGGTACAACAATAACAATAAGAGGGTTAAACTAACAAAAATAAGGGACTATACTAGTATTAAGGACCTAATGCTCCTCTCCTTTAAAAAGTGTGTCCTCAATGCTTGAGTAGCTCGGGTGCTTTTGTATAATAAAATTCTCATCCTCCCATGTAGAAGATTTTAGTGGGTAAGTTCTTCCATTTGATGAGATACTGCGAAATTGATCGATTTCATAGTTGTCGAGTTCTTGTTTCCATGTTTGGCAGGTTCTAATATGGTTTTCCTTCCTCATTAAATTACGGAAATATCGTTTAGGCCCCGGAAGTTTGTCCCCTAACCTTTTTAAGCATAAACATGGAAAAATGGATGCACTCGAAGAAGTAGGAAAGGCGCAATTTGTATGCCATAGTACCAATATTTTGCAACACCTTGTAAGACACATTACTTTGGCGATAATTTATTATCCTTCTTAGCTTGCTTGAGGGACATTTGTTTGTATGGTTGTAACCGTAAAAATAACCAGTCTCCTACATCAAAACTTCTCTCGCTGAGATGTTGATATGCCTGTTGTTTCATTCGATTTTGTGCTAAATTTACGTTATCCTTTAAGATTTGGAGAACTTCTTGTTGATGCTCGATGTGATCTTCCACTGCTTTAACCCTAGAATTTTCCCTTAAATAAGATGTGATGGATGGTGGATGATATCCATAAAGTTCCATAAATGGTGTCATTTTTGCTGCAGTATGGAAGGAAGCGTTATACCACCATTCAGCGAGAGGTCACCACTTGACCCATTTTGCTTGCCCATCGGATACAAAACAATTCCAAACATTTTATTCACTATATTTGTTTGACCATGAGAGTGAGGATGATAAGATGAGATATCTGCTAGTTGAGTTACCAAAACAAGAAAAATAATTCAGGTCAATTTCACCTTAAATAGGATCTTTGTCACACATTAATCTTGGGGTTTCATATAACTTTTGAATTGTTTCCATAAATGCGTGTAATGAACTTACTTTAAATGGATGAGATAATGCACAAAAGTGTGCATACTTGGTAATTCTATCAACTACCACAACGAGGTGTACCTTCCTTGAGGCGTAGAGTCTGCATCTTTAACAAAATCCATTGAAATCTCCTCCCAACCTTGACTTGGAATGGATAAAGGTTTTAGAAGTCCCGGGGTCTTAATTGTCTCAAATTTATTTTGCTGGCAAACCAAACATTCTGTAACAAAATTTTGAATATCAGATTTAAGGCCATCCCAAAAAAATTCTTTCTTCACCCTGTGGTAAGTTTTTAAAAATCCTGAGTGTCCTCCTAAAGGAGAAGTGTGCAATTCCAGAAGAATATTTTGTTTTAGTTGGGAATTCTTGAAAATATATAAGTGATATTTGTACCACAAGGAATCATTTTTCCAACTAAATGTATCATATGTAATAGAAACTTGCTGCAAATTTTGAATGAGTGTTCAAACTTCTTCGTCCTTCTTCCATTCATCCCGTGCTTTGGTTATCCAATCTAGTTGGATAATAGAAATGGCACAAAGCAATGCTTCCACCTCTTCATCCTTTCTTGAGAGTGCATATACAACAACATTTAGCTTCCCTTTTTTGTAGATGATTTCAAAGTCATAACCCAATATCTTTGTGACCCATTTTTGTTGCTCTTCCGAAGATAGTCTTTGTTCCAAAAAGTGTTTAAGACTATCATGATCAATTTTTACTTTGAAGTGTCTTCCCATTAGGTAAGGTCTCCATTTCTTTAGTGCATGTAGTATTGCCAACATTTACTTCTCATAAATATCCTTTTGTAAATACTTTCCTTTAATTGAATGACTTTCAAAAGCAATGGGTCTTCCTTCTTGTGTTAAAACAACACCAATTCCATTTCTTGAGGCATCACATTCCACAATAAAGGTTTTTGTGAAGTCTAGTGTAGCTAAGACTGGTGCTAGGCACATTGCCTCTTTAAGATGTTCAAACACCTTAGTTGCTTCAGGAGTCCATGAAAATTCATATTTTTTAAATAATGTTGTTAGAGGTGCTGCTATTCTCCCATAATTCTTAACAAACTTGCGATAATACCCTGTTAACCCGAGAAATCTGTGCAAGTGCTTTATGGTTGTGGGGACTTTACATTCCTTAATGGATTTAATTTTGTTAGGTTCTACCTTAACACCGACCTTGTGAGATACAATATGACCGATATATTCCACCTCTTATACTCCAAAGAAATATTTGGATTTTTTTTCATATAATTGTTTCTCCTCCAATAGTTTGAGCACTATGTCAACATGTTGAACATGATTCTTCCAAGACCTGCTGTAGATTAGTATATCATCAAAAAATAATAGCACAAATTTTCTAAGGAAGGGTTTGAAAATGGAATTCATCAACCCTTGAAATGTAGAAGGTGCATTGGTAAGGCCAAAAGGAATGACCAAAAATTCATAATGACCCTCATGAGTTCGAAACGCTGTTTTCAGAATATCTTTAGTCTTTATTCTAATTTGATGATATCCTGAACGAAGATCCAACTTGGTAAAATAAATTTCTCTATGTAATTCATCCAATAATTCATCAATCACGGGAATGGGAAATTTATCTTTAATAGTGAGCTTATTGAGCTCCCTATAATCCGGACACATGCGCCATGATCCATCCTTCTTGTCCACCAATACTACTGGAGCGGATAAAGAACTTGGCTAGGTTGAATTATAACAGCGTCTAACATTTCTGCAATCATGTGTTCAATTTCACTCTTTTGGACATAAGGACATTTTTAAGGCCGAATGTTTGGAGGAACACTTCCTGGAATCAAATGAATAGCATGATCATGATCATGAATAGGTGGGAGTCCTTTGGGAGTATCAAACACCTTGGAATGATTGGCCAAGACTCTTTGGAGATATGGAGAAATAGGTGATTTTTATGTTGGAACTTCTAGTGAGAATAATTGTGAAATTACGCCTCGTTGTTCTTTCTTCAGAAGCCGTGTCATGAAATTAGAGCTTATTATCTTTCCTGGCTTCTCTGTGATACCTCGTAATTCGATTTCCTTCCTTTCGAAAAAAAATTCAAGAAAATTTCTTGAAAATTAAAAGCTATCGTCCCCAAAGATTGTAACCATTGTACTCCTAGTACAACATCAAGACCTCCCATTGGGATGGAAAGCATTGGACTATTCAATAAATATTCCCTCATGGATAGCTTGATATTATGGCATTTTCTAGAGAAATTTATAGTTCCTCTATTTGCAACCATCACTTGAGATTCTGGTGCTGGGTATAGGAAACAATTCAATTCCTTGGCTACCTTACATTGAATAAAATTAGGGGTACTACCCGAATCAATCAACACTATTACCTTTTTCTTATTGATATGTCCTTCCATATTGAGAGTTTGAGGAGTGGTAATTCTTGCCAATGCATTACATGATATGGTTGGACTCATTTATTCTTCTTCTAGGGTTGCTTCCTGGTGTATATCCTCTTCTTTTGAAGTTTCTTGTTCATTTTATTCCTCCTCTTCACAATCTATGTAAAATAATTTCTTCTCAGCACACTTATGACCTTTAGTGTATTTTCTATCACAACTGTAGCAAAGCCCTTTTTCTCTTTTTTCTTCCAATTTCTATGGTGTCAACCTTGTAGGTTGTGGAAGTCTAGGAGTAGCAACACTTCCATCTTTATAGATGTGAGTGGTAGGCTTCCTTGTTGCCATAATTTTACATTCAATTTTTCTTGCCAACCTGAATGCGTTTAATGAATCTGGTTCCCAAATGCGAACTTCATGTTGGATGTTATCCTTTAAAGTCCCTATGAAGACATCAATCATGTGTTCCTCTGGAATATTAGTTACCCTTATATTCAATTTTTGGAAGTCCTCAATGTGCTCCCCGTTTGTTCAACCCTTGTTTGAGATTTAATTTAATTAAGAAGAAGGTTAGTTAAGCACGTATCCTCATTAATGTACACTATTTCCTTCCGTAAAATTTACCATAACATTTTAAGGAGTAGCAGGCTTACCTATACCATACAAAGTCTTTTGTTCTAAATTTAAAGTTGCAATGCGTACCTTTTGTGTGTTTTGCACATTATTGAGATCAAAATATTGCTCCATCTGTAGTATCCATGTTATGGGATCCTTGCCATGAAACTTCCTCATATCCATCTTTGGAATATGGTGTTTCTTCCATCCAACCTTAGAGTTTATGAAATCATGATTAAAATTTATTTTGTTCTCATCATGAGTTTCCTCTACTATATTTTTGCCATTAGGAAAAATTTCTTGTATCAACTTTGCCAAACCTTCAATGTCTACTTTTAGATCATTCTTCATGTTTTCCATGTTGTCTTTCATTTTTTCTTTGATCTTAACTTCCATGTCATCCATCTTAGCTTCCATGCCATCCATCTTAGCTTCCAAACCATTCATCTTAGCTTCCACACTTCTCTTCAAACCATGCATATTAGTTTCCACGACTTTCTTCAAAACTTCCATTTTATTTTTTGTTGTTCTTTGCGATAGCGAAATTTGGTGCACTTGCTCTTGTAATTTTGATATCTCATGTTGTGTTTTTTCATCTTCATGAGTCATAGTGGAGCCTTCTAAAGGCTTAATGGGTGTTGAATATTTTTTACGGGGCATTTTATAACCCAATACTGATATCTAGTCTTCAATATGCCAGTTATGTAGGTAAATCCTCTATGCGGATAGAGACGATCCCTCTAGCCCTAGAGTGGGTCTAGTAACAAGGAATCATGCTAGAGTGTAGGTTCCTAGACATTTGAATGAAAAAAGATGCGAATAAGATGGCCTACTTGTGGTCCAAAGCTATCTTCGACACTTGTAGTGATGATGAGAACTTCCTGCTCCTGATCGAAGGCAAGTCACAATTTTTCTGCTTATCACATTTGGACACCTGCAAAAAGATCAGAAAATGATAACCACATACCACATACTAAATTCATCCAAAAGCTACTAATCAGTCAGAGAAGATTAGCATATTGCATTCGATACAAAACACAAGACGGGAACCAGACAATAGTCACCTATATTAATAGGTAGAAAGAAGAGATAAAACCATGCTCTGATGTCACGGTCTCCTCCAACAGGGCTCGTGTGAAGCATGTCTCAAAGCTCGTTAGAGAATTTGGATGGGATAAGGGACCTCTCGATGGATTTCTCCTTTTTCTACCTTCTCAATAACTCAATTATTCAACTATAACGTGTTCAGTTCTTCAAGTTCAGCTAGTTTTCATAAAGGGAAAAGGATTGTTTATATAGAGGGAAAGGAGGAGGTTGGGATCCCTACAAAGGTGGAAGGGAGGCCTATCCTTTAGGAGTGTTCCAAGGGAGGTGGAAACTACTAACTAAAGGAGGAGGCTCGTGGTTGTTTCAGTTCAACCACTCCCAATGACTCATCCCGGAGGTGGTTGGAATGGAACCTCCACCTCTTTTTTTTAAAAAAAATTCATAAATATATTGTTGCGGGCATTACACTGGGATAGAGCACCAAGTGGTGTGGGCTCTAGTGTTAATCTTCCATTTCGGCACAAGGGCAGAAGTGGCTATTCATGCCAAGGCAAAAAAAGGGATTTTTACTGTTATGCTTAGGGAAATGTCAACAAGAAGAATGTTGCCTTCATCAAAAGGGATGCAATGATGTTATTTGAAAGGTATGACACTATTTAGAAGTCACAGAAATGACCCTCCAATGTGCGGGATGGGGATTGCAGAGACAGTGACAAAATGTTGTGTAACAGATGCCCCCTAAAGCATGAAGTCTAAGGGAGAGGGAGGGGTGAAATGCTTTATGAGAACGTGTTAGAACCAAACACCGCTATCGAAAAACCTACAATTACAAATACAAATAATATTTCTGATACATGAACATTTGGCATGGATGCAACCATCCATAAAAGAGTATATATAAAAACTGAGATCTAGGTATGGACGCAGCCACCCAGTAACAAAGATCAAAAAATAGACTCAGGTATGGTTGCAGCCATCCAATCAAAGAGTCATGCAATGAGTCATGATAATCCACAAAGAACTTGCAGCCTAGATTTTATCAGACAAAACCTAGAGTCTTGCACTCCATCTCGATCTGAACAAGTACAAATTCAGGCATGCTAATATGTGAGCTGAAGTCAAACAGGTAAGAAAATCGTCTGATTACCAGCCAATAATGAAATCCGTTGACAGACGAGAGAGAAACCACCAATAATGACAATGGCTCTCAAGGTACGAAAGGTGCAATCCATGGAATGTGAACAGTGATCTAGCGTCAAACACTCGTAGAGTCAGTTGATCGAAGGCCAATGATTTGGACCTTACGTCGAATGCGAAGAACCTGCCATTGAGGCATGCAGGCTCCAAGGTACCAAAAAGGAGTCTCTAGATTAGATTCCTGGATAATGAGCTGAAGTCAACAGGAAGTGACCTAATCGAAGGTGGGTCATAATGTTTCCCACATCATCGACACGAGACAGAGGAATATGATGTTTGTGAATCAGGACCAACAAAGAATTAGAGGGAGGTTGAAAAATTTAGAGGCAAACTTATCTTGAACATATCAGAAACACAACACTGGATTTTTGTAAATTTATGTAGATGTTCTATGCTTGATGCAACTTTACTTTTATTACAGCAATCACATAAACAGTTAAGTAAAATGCTGATAGAACATACCAGTGGATCTATAGAAGACAAACTAGAAACAAAAGAATGTGTTGGTGTGTTACGACGGTCAGTAGGATGCTTCAATCAGCAAAGTCTTCTTGGTCGACCAACCGAAAATGTGTCACAACATTCCTCAAATCAGTCACCCAGTCAACTCAAAGTCAACCCCAGAAAAGTCAACATAGTCCAGAAAAGTCAACGCATGGCAACAGCAAAAAATTCAACACAGCTCCAACTTCGGTCAACCTTTTGACCTCGATTTTTGTGCCAAAGTGTATGGCCTTCCAAGATTGAACACTCCACGAAAAGTTAGCCAATTCGGACCATGTGTTGACCAAAGTCAACGCTGGTCAAACTTGCTTAGAAACCCTAACTGCAGAAATTTCGTCCTTTTTCCAGCTTCAGCAACTTCGTCCTTTTTTCCACATGAGAACTACTTCTCAAATGCTTATATCCAATCAGAGGAGGAGATGTGTGTGGATGAGATTGAGTGAAATGCTCTCCAATGTTGACTATATATATATCCATCATTGAGGTGTGTGACACATCTGTTGGGGGTGTAAAACCTTAAGGCTGACCTGCACATATTTGAAATTATTAAAAATAAATTCAAAATAAATGTTCTTCTCATCATATTAAGATCAATTTTATATCGATCTTACACCTCTTCGAAAGAGGAACCCAATAAAAATATTGGTATCTTCATCTGAGCATCATAACATGGAGTTTGGACCTAGTTGTCCAATTTTAACACTCCCTCTCAACTAGGGAGAACTCCATCCACCTATGTAATCAAACATCGTGCGTCATCCCGCCGTAACTTGCTTTGCTGGCCTCTTTATTTCAGAATAGAAGTGGGTCAGTCACAAAGACATCATCCCCCGATTGATAGATTTAGCCCAGAGGTCCAAAACCTCTATTAGACTCAAAGAGTCTCATACCAACCCGAACTTGGTTTACCTGACCCGAAGTCAGTTGGAGGTCCAAAACCTCACTATACTTGATCCCAAATCAAGTGGTTGGACCATGCCATCCTAGATAGAGAGTACGACAATATCTGATACATCCATCAGTCTTTGCTACTAGTCTCTATCTTTTCCCACCTCATTGGCCAAATGAGAGGTACTTCCCATGAACCCTAGACTCAATGGGTAGGATGCATACGGGGCACAGATAATGAGAGGTGAACCAACTCAAACATCATAACGGTGGGGCAGAAGCACCATAAGGTTCGGCAAGCCTAGCCCCGTGAGTGCTTATAGCTCCGAGAAGCCATCCCCAAAGCCCCCTAGAGCTCCCAGAGCTCATCTTCCAATAGGACCCACATCATAGGGTCGTTCCACGATACCAAGACTCTCATGGAAGGTTAGGCACTTGACCTTCCCTAGGGGTTTTGTGAGAATATCCGCGACCTGCACTTCAATTCCTATATGATCGAGCCTTACGACGCCTCGCTGTACCATATCCCAGATAAAGTGGTACCTAATATCAATATGCTTGGATCGATCGTGGAACACTAGATTCTCGAACAAGCGAATCCCACTCTGGTTACCACAGAGTATTACGGTGGTATCTAGAACATGTCTGAATAGCTCACTGAAGAGATTTCGTAACCAAACTACTTCACAACAGGCCATACTCGCTACAATGTATTCGGCCTTGGCTGTGCTCAAAGCCACCGACTTCTGCTTCCTGCTCATCCATGAGATCGAAGCAGAACCAAGATTGAAGCAACATCCTATTGTGCTCTTACGATCCACCACACTGCCAGCCCAATCGGCATCAGTTTATCCAAGGAGTGTCACACTCCTGGCAGTGTATCTTAGCTCATGGTTTATCGTGCCTCGAAGTATCTTAAAATATTCCTGACACCAACCCAGTGAAAGTGATGAAGTTCAACCATCTGTTGACTCAAAGTGTTCATTGCAAAACATATATCTGGACGGGTGTTCACTAAGAAAATCAGGGCCCCTACAAGTTGACGATACTTAGTAGGATTTGACAATATGGGCCCAGCAACGCTACCACTCAACTTCTTGAAGTTGAGTTCCATTGGTGTTGACACGGACTTGCAGTCCACCATACCAAATCTTTCCAGAAGCTTCACAATTTATTTTCCTTGAGAAATGAAAATCTCGCCAGGTCTCTGCCAGACCTCCAGGCCTAGGAAGTAGTGCATCAGTCCTAGGTCCTTCATATTGAACTCAAAATTGAGCTCCCTCTTACACTAACGAATGAGAGGGTTAGCACCTGTTAGGAAGAGGTCATCCACATACAACACCATGATGAAAGGTTTTCCCTTGGCAACCTTGAAGTAAAGGTTCGGATCAGCATTACTTCAAGTGAAGCCCAACTTCATCAAGTAGCTATCTATCCTCTTGTACCAAGCTCTAGGTGCTTGCTTCAGCCCATAGAGGGCCTTCTTCAACTTGTAGACATGGGTGTCCTGATCCGGGACTTCGAACCCCAGAGGTTGCTCCACATATATCTCTTCCTTTATTGCACCACGCAAAAATTCGATCTTCACATCCATATGATGAAGACTCCATCCTTGCATAGCGGCAAGGGCTATAATAGATCAAATGGTGGTATCTCGGGCCACAGGTGAAAATATGTCATCATAATCTATGCCTTCCTTTTGAGAGAAGCCACGGGCAACAAACCTTGCCTTGAATTTTTTAGCACTTCCATCAGATCCATGCTTGATCTTGTAGAGCCATTTCGAGGTGACAACTGCTTTGTCCTTTGGTCTTGGAACCACATCCTAGACATTATTCTTCATAATGGACTCATACTCTTCGTGCATAGCATCTGTCCAGACTTGATGCTTTACATCTTCCTCAAAGGATCCAGGCTCGGATTGTACAATAGTACTCATGGCTGCGAGATGCCCTTGGTATCTACTTGGCTTCTTGCTTTCACGGAATGTCCCCCTTGGGGCAGCATGTCCCTCAGCATCCTCGAGAGTGTCCCTGAGCCATGATGGTCTCTTTCTTAGTGAAGGAGGTGGATCAATCGGGTCCATCGATCCTTCAACATCAGGCATTGTTTCATCCTTTGGTTCCTCTTGATTTCCAGGCCTTGCTTCATTATCTTCCTCAGATCTCAGAAGATTGACTACTTTCCTCAGAAAAGTATCTTCGTCAAAAGTGACATCGTGGCATATCTCCACTTCCTTTTGACCAGGCACATAGACTCTATAGGCCGTCGGAGTTTGACTATAGCCCACAAACATTCCTTTCTTCTGAGAAGCATCCAGCTTGCTCCTCTTTTCTTTTTGAACATGAAAGTAGATGGTACATCCAAAAAATCTAAAATGTGAGACATCAGGTTTCATACCAGAGAAAAAATCTTCGTGAGTTTTGGATTCTAGAGCGGAATGCGGGCATCGGTTTTGTATGTACACGACAGTGTTTGCAACTTCTCCCCATAGAAACTTTGGCAGACCTTGGTCACATAGCATGGCACGGGAAGCTTCCACAATGTTCTGGTTCTTTCGTTCAGCAACACCATTTTGCTTGGGAGTATAGACAGTTGTGGTCTCCCTCTTAATGCCAGATTCTCTACAAAAGTCCTTGAATTCATTTGTCTCATATTCAGTGCCATTATCAGTTCTCAAAATCTTGATCTTCTTCCCTGTCATGTTTTCCACCAAGGCTTTGAATGGGCATAACCACATGAAAGCCTCAACCTTCTTCTTTAAGAAGTATATCCAGGTTTTGTGAGAGAAGTCATCTATGAACGTCATATAATATGAACATCCTCCCAAGGATGTCACGGGAAACATACCAGATAGATCATAATGGATCAATTCCAAGACATCAGATGTCTTTGTGACACTAGAGGGGAAATGTCCCCTTGTATGCTTTCCTTCGGCACAACCCTTACATACACCTTCATGATTATTTGGAAACTCGGGCATCCCTGTCACCACCTTCCTTTATTTGGGAAGGGATTTGTAGTGAAGGTGTCCAAACCTTCGGTGCCATAGTTCAGTCTGTCGAATAGTATCACATGTCATTGCTCCCAGCGGACTTCCTCCAACTTGGTAGAGTGTATCAACTCTAAACCCAATCGAGATAGCTTCCTTAAAGCTCTTCTTCCACATGAGAACCTTTCCATCAGTGAATGCCACATTGAAACCTTTTTCTCCCATGGCCAATATAGACACAAGGTTCTTCTTCAAATTTGGTATGTAGAGTACATCCTGCAAGTGAAGGACTTGTCCTTGAGACAAGTGGAGGGTCACAGTCCCTATCCCTTTCACCGGATATGTGGCATTATTTCCAAGGATAATTTCTAGATTAGTATCCTTCTCAATCATATCAGAAAGTGCTTCCTTGAATCTAGTGATATGCCTTGAGGCACTACTATCTATTAACCAGACATCCATAGTGTCGGGTGGGGATGTAACAGAGAGGGCATATATAATAATGTATTCATTTATTTTATCAACAACATGAGATTCCTCATACCTGGAGTTTCTTGACCTTTTGAAAGGTTGATCATTTCCGCTGGAGGAAGCCTTCCTTTTTCCCTTGAACCTGTTGTTCCTTTGATTTCCATCCCTTCGGTTGTTGTTGTTGTCATCACCATCGAGAGAATCCTTCTTGAAAGGACATTCTCTAGCATAGTGACCAGGCCTATGACAAGTGAAACACTTTCCCTTATTTCCTTGGGCCCCTACTTTTCCCTTATTCTTCGGACCACCAGAGTTCGTCTTTCTAGAATGAGCAGCATATGCATAATTTCCTCCATTTCCATACTCCTTCATTCTTGATTCTTCTTGAACGCATCTTGACAGTACTTTGTCAAAGTCAGGTATCACATTATTATTTAGAATGGTAGTGTTGAACACATGCCATTCATATGAGATCCCTCCAAGTGCAATGAGTACCATCTGTCGATCAGCTATTGTCTCCCCAATAGCTAGCAGATTGTTCCCAATTTCAGTCAGCTTCAGAAAGTATGATTGGAAAAACTCATCCCTGCCTTTATTTAGATTATTCAATTGATTCTTGAAGAATAATACTTGATTCGCATTGTTGGCCTTGAAAATGAGGATCAATTTATCATACATCTCTTTGGATGTGCCCAACTCAGAGATGTAGGCCACTAGGTTTTTATGAATGGATTCCCTAATCATCAGCTTTGCTTTGATCTCCCCCTTCTTGTACTTTGTTTTGGCAGCAACAGTAGCAGTGGATGGAGGTTCTTGGATTTTACCCTACACATAGTCCAAGACATCTTGGTCTTCCAATTTGAGATCTAATATCATTTTCCAAGCATGAAAGTCATCCTTCCCAGTCAATTTGTCTTCCTCCTTGAAGCTATAGCTTGTGGAACCCATTATCCTTTCTGGTGATTGCTACAAATAGGGCTTGTATTCACCTTTGCTCTGATACCATGTAAATTTATGTAGATGTTCTATGCTTGATGCAACTTTAATTTTATTACAGCAATCACATAAACAGTTAAGTAAAATGATGATAGAACATACCAGTGGATCTATAGAAGACAAACCAGAAACAAAAGATTGTGTTGGTGCGTTACGGCGGTTAGCAAGAGGCTTCAACCAGAAAAGTATTCTTGGTCGACCAACCCAGAATGTGTCACAATAGTCCTCAAATCAGTCACCTAGTCAACTCAAAGTCAACCCCAGAAAAGTCAACGCAGGGCAGCAGCAATAAAGTCAATGCAGCTCCAACTTCGGTCAACCTTTTGACCTCGATTTTTGTGCCAAAGTGTATGGCCTTCCAAGATCGAACTCTCCACCAAAAATCAGCCAATTCGGACCATGCATTGACCAAAGTCAATGCTGGTCAAACTTGCCTAGAAACCCTAACTATAGAAATTTCGTCCTTTTTCCAGCTTCAGTAACTTCATCCTTTTTCCCACATGAGAAATGATTCTCAGATGCTCGTATGTAATCATAGGAGGAGATGTGTGTGGATGAGATTGAGTGAAATGCTCTCCAACATTGACTATATATATATCCATCATTGAGGTGTGTGACACATCTGCTGGGGGTGTGAAACCTTAAGGCTGACTTGCACATATTTGAAATTATTAAAAAAAAATTCAAAATAAATGTTGCACTCATCAGATTAAGATCAATTTTATATCAATATTACACCTCTCCAAAAGAGGAACCCAATAAAAATATTGGTATCTTCATCTGAGCATCACAACATGGAGTTTGGACCTAGTTGTCCAATTTTAACAATTTGGCAGTATTTGACATCAAAGGATCTGAGGTCATGATGATGTAGCAAAGAGAAAATGAAAGGTCAAAAGAGATTACCCAAAACCATAGAGGAAAAATTGATGAAATGAGATATCCCTAGCCCAACATGAATGCTGACAAGTGTCGTGTTCAAGAGCGACATACTACCAACACGCCTACAATTTGGTTCTGTTTCCCCCCACCATTTTTGGCGAGTACCCCAATTATTTTTGAAAACAAGCTTGAAGGGGATAGCATATGCTTGCACTGTAAGTTTGTTCTTCGGAAAAATCCATCCTAATACATTTTACGAGCTCTAGGAAGGAGAAAATAAAAATAATGTCATGGTGACGAAGCCTGATGTCATCAGAGTTTAACGAGTCTGACAAAGGAAGAACTCAAAATATTTTCATGTTTATAGATTTTGAAAAGAAAGAAGAAAAAAAAATATAGCAGTCCCTTTTCGTAGGTAGTCTCACAGATCCGAAAAGGTAGAAAACTGTGTCTGAGAGAACCTCTTAGTTGCAATAGGCTAAGGTATTCCTTTTTCGTAAATAATTTATCCCAGCCCGAAAAAGGGTTAAACGTATACTGGGTAGATATCGTTTCACAGCCATTTAACGAGTTCAAAACAACAAGTGTCTCGGCAATCTTTTCAGTTTTAGAGAGTTAGAAAAGAGCTGAAAGATGACTCCAGTAGTGACCTTTTTGTGTTTTTACAGAGTCCGAAAAAGTATAAAATATAACTCATTACTTCATCACTGTTGCATAAAAAACCTGTTGTTGCACAAGAGACATGTGTAAAACATATTTTCCGAAAAAAAATGATAAAATAATCAAAATATATTCCTTCAAACATAATTAGGGTTGTGAAAAAGTTATAAAATGCCAAAAATGGTAAAAAATATTTACTTTTCACTTTTACCTCTTGTGGAGCAATTTTCACCCATTTTACTGTGTGATCTTGCGACGACAATAGCGGCCAATCCAGTACACCAATCGCAATCCGTCAACTCTAGGAAATATATAAGATCCCTCTTGTCATTTTAAGCTATTCCTTGCTTCCCGCATTTGTCAATTTTGAATTTGGGGGGAGAAATTTCAAAATTTAGGGCTGCGCGGTTGGCATGGATTTCAGGCACGGAGTCGTGCCAACTGCCCTTTTTTTAATACTGAGGCGCGCCCATTGGCGCAAATTTTTTAGAAACAGTCGTTCCAATGGCACAAACCAATTTCAAACAAAATAGATATCAAATGTCCCAATTTTCCACAATTTCAAGGATAAAAATTGACTAATACCACTTGCATATGTGTGCTTGCATGTAGATAAGAGAAAAAATGGTTATAGAATGGAAAGAAAGGGAGCATAGTGAAGAAGATGAGTTGGCCATGGAAAATGAGGGAGTCATGGCAGCCCTCAGAAATTGTGGTTTTCTCAAATTCTTTCTGACACCATGCCTCCGAGCCCAACGAGAACTGCTACAATATCTAGTCAGTCTATGGGATGAGAACCAAGAGAAGTTCATCCTATGGGATCAAGAGCTTGAAATTGATGTCTCGGATGTATATTTCATCACAGGATTATCATGGAGGGATGAAGCACCACTCCTAACCGGCACCTGACCCTGTATGGAGAAAATGACTATGGTAATCAATAGGGTATGTCGAGGAGCGCGGAAAGGTTCAGGTAGTGGGAAAGTTTATATTCAAACTATCCTTCACTTGACACTACGTATGGTATTGCATACCAGCACATGGGCTGCTGGATCACAAGCACCGCATGAAGAAACGAAGGCACAATTTCTTCTTTCTGTGGAATGCATAGCACTGACTCTCTACAACTGGGCAGAGGCTGTAACCGTCAACATGAAGCGCCAACTAACCAAATGCAAGAAGAAAAAACTGAAACAATTTGGTTATGGATCTATTCTGGTATTGTTTTTCTTGGAATAGTTCCCAAATTTTTAGCGACAAGATGTTATAGTTCCAAACCCACCAGCGAGAGAACCACGGATGGCCCGATGAGCAGCACTAATGCCAAGGGCAGGGGGCAGCCAACATATGTCCTAGAGGCTAGAATTTTTTGATTGGCCCCATCGAAAACTTATTGTCATGGAGGATTGTCCCTACGCTGGCATAGATTTCATTGATAATCCAAACCTCCCACTCCCGGAGGGAGAATATTGGGATGAATATTTGGGTAAGACTCAATTTTTAAAATTTTATGAGTATTATGATTTTTTGTTTATTTATGTATGTTCTAACATTGAATCCATGTGATGCAAATGTTGGCCGAGAGAGACCTGCCGATATGTCACCAATAGTGAGGCAAATCCCTCACGATTTCAACCCTTAGGGTGAGGGCGGCGAGGAAGACAAGATAGTGCGCAACCTGGAGGGGATCACCCGAGGAGTTCCAGATTATGCATGTTTTGATGATGTTCCTAGTGCCTAACATAGGCATACTATAGGGGTGCCCAGCTAAATTCACCGCTTGCTAAGTCAGCTAGTACAGGATGTGACATGTTATCATGAGCACCATGTGTATTAGACACCTAGGTTTATTTTATCTGCATATTTTGCGAGACATGATGTCTCGGGATGTAACAGAAACATACAAATATTTTTTGACGTTATGATGCACACAGTTGCAAACATGCGATATATATATATATATCTATTTCCCTACATGGATCTTCTTACATGTGATGATGCTTTTACAAATTATGAAAATGCCTATCTAATACAATGTTAGCCACTGTATTAGTTAACATGTTCATTCGTCTAGGAATATGTTGATAAGTAATGAAATCAAAATGTCTTTCCAGTAAACGAATATGTAAATACAATCTCAGAATGTGCAAATTTCTAACTGAATAATGACTATTAAGTTGTAGAACAACAAGTTGTGAATCTAGATTTACAAGAAATACGCGTATACCGAGGTTGATCGCCTCAGTTAATAACTCAATGACAACGCTATATTCAGTGAAATTTTTTTTAGTTCATCCTAGAAAATAACTTGTAGATCTATCAACTCACCAGCAGGATTATAAATTACCCAAGATGCCGAAGACAAATTCCTAGTATTGCGGGAAGCACCATCCGTGAAACCGACATAAGAGGTAAAGAAATCTACATAATAAGCAAGACCCAATAAGTAGGAAAATGCTCACAAAGCACAGCAAACCCAAAACATGAACAAAAATGAAAAAAACACCTATGTACACCTGTTATGCATGAATGACTCAGGCATAATATTTTTTGAGATACAACCCATTTCTGGGTTGTTCAAGAAGATGACCTTCATAGTCAATTAACTCATAGGCCCCACTTTGAAATACACGTTTGACGATGTATGGTCCATGCCACATAGGTTAAAATTTTCCTGCCCCCAGCTTATCATGATCTTGGTCATACAGGAGGACGAGATCTCCTTCAACAAATGAACGAGGAGAAACTGATTGGTCAAAATGAGCTTTGACTCGCTTCTTTTGTGCTTCGATGACCAAAGCGGCTAAGTGATGAGTTTCGTCCAACCTCTCTAAGTAAAAGGAGACGCTCTTCTTCTGGCGAAATATTTGGCAGTAATTCCACAGCTAACTTGAGTGAAGGTATTTCACACTCAATCGGGAGAGTAGCTTCTAGACCATACACCAATTGAAATGGGGTGAATCTGGTCGCACTCTTCACTGAGGTTCGGTATGCCCAGAGAGCCGAAAATAACATGAGATTCCAGTTTTATTTGTGGATCCCAATCGTACGATGAAGCATTGTGACAAGAATTTTGTTCACAGCTTCAACCTAGCCATTGGCTTGAGGGTAGTACAGCGTTGAGCTATCGTGATGCAGACCTAACTTGGAAGTCAACTCCACCACCATATAATGTCGAAAATGGGAACCATGATTGGTAATGATGGCATGAGGGACACCAAACCTAGCAATAATATGATTGAATATGAACTGAGTAGCTCTCTTACCGTCAGTGGCAAGTGTAGGCATTGCTTCGGCCCATTTGGTGAAGTAGTCCATGGCTACGATGATATAAGCATGCCCCCTCGCTGAGTTAGGGTTACACATCATAAAATCGATGCCCCATTTGGAAAAGGGACCAACGGTAATGATAGGGTGAAGAGGAACATGTGGTGCACGCATCTTGCATTGATAAATTTGGTAATCATGGCATTTACAAACTGCGACAATACAATCTTTGAAAATAGAAGCCCAAAAATAACCAGCACTCAAGTTTTCTTCTGTAAAGACTTCACGTGTCAAGATTGGCATTTGAAGCGGAGGAGAAGGAGCTTGAGACAAAAAAATCTCAAGACATGTAGACATAGCCTCGAGGCCAGGCATAAATGAAGAACGATGATGACCATTTTCGCACAAAAAATCTTTGAGAGACATGGTTTACATGATAGCTTCATCGGAAGGAAACACTTCTTTCAAAGGATCATGCGAATATGAATCGCCGAGATAGGGGGATTGAGAATACACGTCAAGAGGCAAGCTTAAAGGATAACCATTAGATGATGGAGGATCAGATGAAGCCATGAGTTCACAATAATCGATTTCAATCGGACCCAAAGGCATTGAATCACCAAATGAATTGACGTGTTCAGGCGAAGGAATAATCCATGGGTCATCGGACTGAGAGATCATATGAAATTGAATAGTCATAGGTGGTGGAAGAGGAAAAATACCTATGAGGGCTAGATCTTTGAAGAGACCCGGTCCAATGCTCTGGAAGGGAGTTGGGATCTTATCCACATATGGAACATTTTTCTCGGAAGAAGAGGTGAAGAAGGACAACTAATCAACAGTAAAAATTTTTCCCTCGTGTGGAAATTTCAAAACACAGAAGAGGGTGGATGGAACACAAAGCATAGCATGAGTCCAACTGCGACTGAGTAGAAGATTGTAATTGAGTTTAGCATCAACTACTTCTACTTCAACATTGATTGTCTTCCCTTTTAAGGTAATCAGTAAGCTTGCGAGAACACCCAAAGGTTTAGATTCCCTTCCATCAAATTATTCAAGGGCATTCGGTGAGGAATTTAGGGCTGGAGAGATGATGGCCTTCCAGCATGAAGCAGACATGATATAGGTTGAGGAACCTTCATCTACAATGGCTCGATGGATTTTGAGACTATTAATAATGACTTGTATAATGAGCGTAATCTGGTGCGGAAGTCGTGGAACAAAATTCTCTAGATTGAAAGCGAGAAGGATGGTATTAGCAGGATCAACCCTGCCAATCGCAGATAATAAAGCTTTATGTTGACATGGACAACTCTTGTTAGCCACCCATATTTTTCAACTATGACAGTTGGTGGCTAAATTTTCTTTGCAGCCTTCAAGAAACAAGTTTAAAATCCTAAAAATTGTTGGTACTTGAAGTCTGTTGGCAAGGTTATAAACCACTAATCAGTTCTACATTCTCTCCATCCCCTCTGCCTCTGATATACCATGAAAATCCTAATCAAAGTGTTGCTGCATCCTCCTCCTTTTTCTTCTCCCCTTCCGCCTTTTTCCTCATATCTTTAACTCTCCTTTCACCCATAAAGAACCCCATCAAACCCTTTTATTTCCCTTATTCCTCCATTAAAATCATTTCCTAAGGTCGAAAACCCCACTTTTTGACATATCGGAACTTTTCTCCTTTTGCAAAAAACAGTTAAAAACAATAGAAAACATGCGTTTCTATGTGTTAAGCTTCAGCCCCTCAAGCTAAGCCCCTTTCTGTTTCTCCTTCCATATGTCCCCACGCTGGAACCGCGTGCTAACCCCGCCAGGCGCTTAACCTCGGAAATAATTCATTGCCCGAAAAACATTGAAAACCTTTGTAAAAGTAAATTTGGGCTTGTTTTATTTTTCCTCCAAAGAAAATCAAAATTAAAACTCCGCCGTTGATCTGTCCCACGGATCAACGGTGCGGAGTGTCCCGTCATCTGGTGGACCCCTCCCCCCTTTCCGCTGCGCTGTTTTCCTTTCCCACCGGTTTGCGCCCGCACCACCTTTCTTACGAAAACGGTTTTGTGCCGTCGGCCAGCGATTCCACGCGTCGGCCGACACGTGTTCTCCACCTCACCCCCAAAACCGCCGTTCCGTGCCGTCTCCCGCTGTTGCTAAACGAGGAACCCATGGTTCTGATGACTCCCACCAGCCGCCATCTGCCCTTCCCATCCGCCCGTCCTCGATCATCTTCCGGCCAGTTCTTTGGGAACCGAGGTTCTCGTCGCTCTCGTTAGACCCTTGTTCTCCGCCAAAACCTTCAACTTCGCCCGCTTTCATCTTCTGGGGAGACCACCGTCTGACTTCCCTCCTATTCCACTATACTTTCGTCCACGATAGGTTTACCCGTGTGATTTTTTCCAACTGCCGATTGTAATTTATTCAATCCGTCCCGATTTTCCTACCCCTACCTCCACCGCACGCCCTCCGATGCGCTCTATTCTATATAACCAGATTTCTATTTTTTCTGTTTTTGCGGTGTTTTCAAAGGTTTTTCCTTCGTATCCTTACTTTCTAAATCAAGGATGAAGGATGAGAGTGACGACTCCGATCCTCTCAATTTGTCCAAAGAATTAATCATATGGAGAAGAACAAAGATATTTACAAAGCTTCATGAGCTTTGGTTGCCGCATGTCCCTGCAAAGCTTGAAGAAGGCCGCCGATATCAGAACAGAGAAAGAGTAACAGATTAAAGGTAGAATGAACCAGGGCAGTGGTTTTGTGAGAAGATTGGCGGGGATTATGGCTAAGACGGTTATCAAAAGCCTAATCCCCGGCTCAGAACACGGATTAAAGCAAAACCTAAAAGTGTTTGGCATACAGATCGCCTCCACCGCCATACTTCGAGGCGAATTGATTCCTCACCCACCAAAGTGCCACCTATTGCCTCAGAAAGCTCAATCAGAGGATGAATTTATTGAACAGGATCAGATATTATGCCTCGAACAACCAAAGAATTTATTAGTGCACCGGATTTCAATGACAGAATGTCTGCAGAGTAACCCTAACAGTACGCAGAGCCTCAAAGGTCAATATAAGCTCTCTTCGAGCTTACTTCTTAAGTATAAACACATTAATGCAATGTAACACCTGTAGAATTTCTCATCGAACTTCCTGGGCTGTGAAGACACACCGCATCGTACTGTGTTTAGATCTTTTAAAATCAGATTCTACCCTCATCCTTCTATAACACGGGGAGAAGACAGCAGGTTGGATTAGTTGGTTGTTAATGTAATTTCTGAAGCGCTGTAGCTATTTCTGAGTGGGAAACTCTTGACTGTAAATAGTGGTTTCATGGGCTCTTGGAGCTCTGCTTGTAACAGATAGGTTAGATTGTGAAGAAGAGATGTATTAAAACACTGGATTTGAAGATTGTAACCGGTTTGACGCAATCAATACAAGTTGATTTATGGGATCCTGGTCTATGCTGATGGTGATGTTATTCTCACTGTAACTTGTTATTTTATTCTGTTTTCAATTTGTTTCATTTTCCACTATAAAGAACAGTTTAAACAGTGTTAGGATCTACTGTATACCAGTAACCTTCTCTGGCTGAAAATTCTTTATCCCAATGTTTTCTTCTAACTCTGTTATTTAGAAATGATTTAATTTAGTCTAAGTACAGATATGCTGGTGTTCCCTCATCTTTTTGTCACAGCTGGATGTTGTTTTTAAATGTTACTTTCAATATATGTTGTGTGAGGATGAATTGAGGAAATCAAGGTTAGCCCTGAGTCCCTTTCTTGTTTACTCAACTGTTTGATTGTTTCCCTTAGGATGTGTTAAAAGCTGACTAGTTTCGAAGTACTTATCAGATTCAACATATTCGTGTTATCTTTACTGCTCCCAAGCAACTACAAAGGAGAACTAAGATGAGGAGAAAGGTGAGCCCTGCCCACTAGTTTCTGCTCCAAAGGTTGCTTTCAAGTTTCCCTTTGTTTTTAATCTGTTTTCTATTAGAAGTGTATCAAAGGTCAAGTGTTTCCAGTACGTACCGCATCCGGGTCGCTCTTCGTCTCCCATCTCGGTCTCCCTTTCTTGTTGTATCACCCCATTCCATAAATCAAACTTGAAAGAGATCCTTAGGCCTAGATGACTTGCCCCATAGATTACTCTTGAACCTGGATGTTTCAATTAAATTCCCTTATGACTCCATAGCCCAATGGATTGAAAACTTGCCATCATCTCTCTTTAGAATCGAAGCTTATTTTGTTTACTTGCAACTTCTCACCTTTGAACCTATTTGCATATAGATCTTTCCGTCTCAGACAGCAACTATGTTCAACCATCCAAGAAAACCAAACAAAACCCTTGGCCTTCATAACTAGCCTAATATCATCACCCCTAAACTTCAAAGATAATATCTATCTTTTAAAATATATTGTAGAGATCCTTCCTGATTCTGTGAGGTAAGCCAGATCCCAGAATCCTGTGTTGTTGTTGGTATTTATTGTTAATCTCCAGGATTCTGGATTTCTTATTAATTCTTGTTTATACAAGAGACCTCCAATACTTGGCATCTCCATCTGGAAGTTTAACCCAAATCTCTCCTGTCCTATGACATCATTATTTTTGTATTTAGCCACTGTGAAATATTTCGGGTGACTACTGGGACCCCACTTTAATCCTCATATAAACATCTTAAGAGTAAAAAGCAGCCTTTCCAAGCACTACCAAAGAATGGTAATCATGATAAAACTTTTTTGGATCAGTGACAAACTAGGTCAATCCTAGGGATCTTTTAAGTTTTTATCTAACCTTGTAAAAATAGCTAGCTTAGCCATAAGGATAGACTGTCTTTGTTTCATAACCGTAGCTAAGTTTTGAGGAAAAGTTAGGACATTCTTTTAAACCACAAATATAGACAATTCAGAAAACAATAAAAATATTTCTCATCAGTAGTAAAATATAAGTTTTGATACCTTGATATCGTCTTTGATACATTTTATACTCTGGGGACAGAGTCCGGAAAGGGCTGTGTAGCCTGATTCATCCCTTTAGGGGCAGACACATTCAGCAGGCTGTTCTCCTACCAATCTGAATGAGCTTGTTGTTTCGTATTATCCTCAAGAAGAATTATTTCACGAACACCGTGTGATGTATCTTTGAAACACTGTCCTCTCCACTCCGGCGAATGCACCATCCTCATCACCAAGACTCCACTGGAAAGAACCCTTATCATTATAAAAATCATTCAAATTCAGTTAAAGGACCGTAGGATTCGAATTGAGAAAACAGATTAGTTAACCGTCTAAAGATTGTCATATCTGGTTGAAATTTTCTTGTTTAGATTGGGTCTAATCCCATAAACATTGTGGCTCCTAAAAAGATTCATACTAGAGCCCATCCTGACCCGGATCCTCCTGAAATAGTTGACAACCCTGAAAGAATTCTTAGGAAGTCTCCTAGGATACAATCCTCAACTATCTTCAGATCCCTCATAAGATCCAATTCAGTCCCTGAAAACCTTTCAGCTCTTCATGAATCACAAATTGACTTGTTAAACCCATTCAGAACCAGGTCATTTGGTGATTTAGGTCAGTTAGATTCTGAGCCTCATCTCCCGAAACCAGTGGGACTCTTGGGAATAGAGAATAAACACCTCCTGATTTACATTTCATACATAATCTAGGAGCCTCTCACCCCAGGTCAACTCAGAGATCTACTGCTGTTCCATCCACTTCTGTTCATCCTTCATCCACTGTTCAAACCACTCCACTTCAACCCATACCTCCACTTGTAAACCCACCCCCACCACATATCATGGCAGCATGGTATGCTCCCTTAGTCCTTCCTGTACCATTAGTAAATCTTCCACAGGACTATTAGTCCAAAATTCCATTATATGATGCTAATAATACCACAACAGCATCTCAACATGTGGACAGGATGAATGACTACTTTGACAGAAATGAAATTGATAATGAATCTGTCAAAATCAGATTGTTTGCTCAAAGTTTGGGGGGAGATGTGAGAAAATGGTTTAAAGGTTTAACCCCTCATAGTATTAACGACCTTCAAGCCTTCCATCAAACATTTTTAAACAAATGGGAAGTAAGAAAAAACCCTCTCCAAGTCCTTGCTGACTATAACAATCTCCATAGGAACCCTGGGGAAAGTGTACAAGCTTATTGTACCAGATTCAACAGTGTGTATAACGCACTTTCCCCTGAACTGAAACCTCCTCAGGGATCAGCCTTAAACAAATTTCCTGAAGGGTTTGATCCAGACATGACATATTCACTTAGAGAAAGAGTCTTTGCAACCCTTGAAGATATGCAAAGAGGTGCCCTTTCTGTAGAGGTGAACCTTATGGAGAAAAGAGCAAGGATGAAAGCTGAAAAGAAAGTATCTTTTAGAGAGGAATCCTCCCCTTCCACTTCAAGCTCAAAGATGGAAAGAATGATGGAAGAAATGATGAAGAAGATGAGCATTCTAGAGAGGGCGCAAGCGAGTATAAATCAAAATTCTCCTCAAAACAGAAATCAAAACTAGAATCAGAATTTTAGACGAAATCAGCCTCCTAACAGACCCAGGGAAGATGATCAGCAGATCATCCCTCCCTTCCATCAGAACTTTTTAAGTGAGGTTGAGCAAACAGATCAAATAACAGAGGAAGATGATATAAACTTATTTGGGGTGGATGATGATGACTTTGAGGTTCATTATGATAATAAACGAGGTCTTTATACACCTTATGATGACAGAAGAGATGATGCTGAAAACAACTACCAAAACATGGAGAACGCTGTCATAGAACCTTTAAAGGAATATGAACTCAGAAGTAAGTCTAATCAACAAACACCCAACAATAAAACCTCTGACAAACCTTCTCAAAATAGCACTGCAACCAAGTCTAAAACGATTAAACAAAAGGACAAAACGGTGGCTGTTGATTATGGTAAAGATAAAGAGAAAGACACTCAAAACATCGAGAAACAGAGTGCAAACATTAGTAGTACTAACACCTCAGTTAGTACTCCTGCAAAAGTGATTGTTTCAACTGTAGATGAACCGAATCAGCAAGCTGTTTTTGCTGATAAAGTGGCAGTAAACAAGGCTGAAGTCAGTATTCTGAAGAATCAAAACCTTTTTAGCCTGGAACAGGAAATCTCAAAGATCAAAATCTCTGTTCCTTTGACTGAGTTGGCTGCCCAACATGTATATAGGTCCAAAATTTTGAAGGCTTTGAAATTAGAAAATAATGAAGATACCCTCAATCTTAATGATGACCAACCAGAGCTTATTTTCGGTCCAAAGATTGAAGGAAAATTCCAAGAAGGCCCTGTGCCTCCATTTTATGTAAGCTTAAACATTCATGACAAAATCCTGCATAATGCTATGCATGATTCAGGTGCTTCCCATAATTTAATGCCAAAAGCTGTGATGGAGAGCCTGGGTCTTGAAACTACCAGACCTTACAAAGACCTGTACTCCTTTGACTCAAGTAGGGTTAAGTGTCTAGGATTGATTAAAGATCTCTGTGTTAATCTAGCCCAAATTCCAGCCAAATGTTTGGTCATGGACGTTGTTGTGGCTGATGTTCCCCCAAAGTATGGAATTATTTTATCAAGATCTTGGGGGGCTAAGTTACAAGGGACTATGCAAATGGACATGGCCTATGCAACCATCCCTGTCTTCAATCAAACTAGGAGGCTTTATAGAGAATCTCACATGCAATACACAGTAACAAGCCAGGAGCGGCCTCAAAACTCCCCACTTTATGCTATAAACACGAGCCTTGATTCTTTTATCATGTTTAATAATGAAACACTCACTGAACAATCTGTTTTGAAAGAATCCATGGCTGGAATAAAAGAGGAGGAAAACGATGCCGAAGTGCCAAGACAGTTTACTGTGTCCGAAGATCCTAGCGAATTTAACACAGATCTTGAACTGCAAATCATCCGTCCTTTGAACTTAGGTCTTGACAGTCAGGGATACAGTCCTCAACCCGATGAACAACTTGAGGAACCAAATGATACAAAGTCCGTCCATCAAACTGAAAATCAACCTCTCTGGACTATGTTTTTCGATGGGTCATGCACCAAAACAAATGCAGGTGCAGGTGTCTGGATCACTAACACCGAAAATAATCATACAGAATGTATCTCATGCAAATTAAACTTTCAGTGTTCCAACAACATAGCAGAATATGAATCCCTTCTCTTAGGCTTGCATCTTTTAAAAAAACTAGGTGCCAAGAAAATCGATGTATATGGGGATTCTGAATTAATCATCAGGCAAGTCAATGGGGAGTACAATGCAAATCACCCCAGACTTAAGGCCTATAGGAATGATGTCATTGATATTTTGAAAACATTTGAGGGGTACACCTTATCTTTTGTCCCAAGGAAGAAAAACATTGCAGCCCACAATTTAGCCTTTGCTGCTAGAACATGCCCAATGTTGTATGATGACACCTCTCAGATAAAATTCAGACCAGCTATCCCAGATAACAAGAAATATTGGCAGGTGTTTGATGGAGACAAACAAATATAAGACTTCATGCAATTCAGAAATGAGTTTGAACTCCATAGTTCAGATTCAGACTATGAGACAGACTGCAGTGAAGAAAATTTTCTTGGTGAAGAAGAACCGTCTCCACAGCTGGTAAATATAAACCTTCAGACTATCACATCCACACGCCAAGCAGAATTAAGTCCGAAATCTGAAACACAAGAAATAGAAACTCTGCATTCTGATAATGATAGTCTGCCCAAGGGTTTGGCCCCTCTAGAAGAACTGTTTGATTTTGATGACGTGGCCAAAAAACCAAAACAGGAACCTGTGGAAACTGAAGTGGAAGAATGCAATATAGGCAGTGAGAAAAAACCGAGATTGATTAAACTGTCTAAAACTTTACCAGCTCATATTAAACTTAAATATTTGGAGCTGTTTAAAGAATTTTCTGATGTTTTTGCATGGAGTTACGAAGATATTAAGTCCTATAACACCGAAATAATACAGCACAAAATCCCTCTTAAAGAAAACCAAAAACCATTCAAACAAAAACTGCGCCGAATCAACCCTATCCTGTTGCCATTGGTTAAGAAGGAAATTATGAAAATGCATGATGCTGGTATTATTGTCCCTATTAGATATTCGGAGTGGGTATCTAATCTAGTGTCAGTTAGGAAAAAGACTGGAGAAATCAGGCTTTCTATAGACTTCAGGAATTTAAACAAAGCTTCATTGAAGGATAACTACCCTTTGCCCAAGATGGATCATATTTTGCAAAGGGTGGTAGGGTCTAAAAGAATTTCTTTGCTAGATGGCTATTCAGGGTATAATCAAGTCCTAGTCCACCCTGATGATCAATTAAAGACAGCTTTTACTACACCCTGGGGCACTTTCATGTATGTGAAAATGCCTTTTGGTTTAATGAATGTTGGAGCAACCTTTCAGAGAGCCATGGACATAGCATTCTCGGAAGAATTAGGCTTCTTCATCATTATCTATCTTGATGATGTAACTGTGTTTTCAAAAACAGATGAAGAACACTTAGAACATTTAAGAAAAGTTTTCGAAAAGTGCAGAAGATTTGGGATATCTTTGAACCCCAAGAAAACCTTATTCGGACTCCAAGAAGGTAAGCTTCTTGGACATATCATTTCAGAAGAGGGCATAAAGATAGATCCCATGAGGATTGAGGCCATATTGCAAATCGCTCATCCTCGAAATATCAAAGAGTTGCAGTCTTTCATAGGAAAGATTAACTTTTTAAGAAGGTTCATCCCAAACTTGGCTGAGCTCCTTAGGAATATCACAAACATGTTGAAAAGGGAGAAAGGGGTAAAATGGACCGCGGAGGCAAAGACATCCTTTGAACTGGTTAAACAAGCATTAACCAAAACACCAGTTCTCATAAGTCCCGATTTCTCGAAAGATTTTTATATCTTCTCATTTGCATCAGAACATACTATAGCTGCTGTCCTTTTACAGAAAAATCCGCAAGGACAAGAGCAGCCCATTGCATTCTTTAGCAAGGCATTGAGGGATGCCCCTTTGAAGTACAATATTATGGAAAAGCAAGCTTTTGCTTTGGTGAAAGCTTTAAAAGACTTCAGGGTATACATCCTTCACTCACACATTATTGCCTTTGTCCCAAATTCAGTTGTAAAGGACATTCTAACCCAGGATCCAGATGGTAAGAGAGGTAAGTGGATTGATGTTATTCTTGAATATGATTTAGAGATTAAACCCACGAAGCTTATCAAAGGTCAAGGTCTAGCGAGGCTAATGGCCGAATCAAATTGTGAAGTTCTTGATATTAACATGATTAATGCTTTGGATGACCAAGAAGAATTCCCAACCCCCATTGTCGAAGATTATTTTGCGAATTCTCCTTGGTATGCTGATATTGTTTATGTTTTGCTTAATTTAAACACACCGCCTGGTTTATCCAAAACAAAGGCAAGATTCCTAAAGTTAAAAGCTGTAAACTATTGCATTATTGATAAATGTCTCTATTGGAAAAATGCTAGTGGTATATTGCTTAAATTTTTGCCTGAGTTTGATGCAGAAAAAATTAAGCAGGAATTCCATGAAGGAGAATGTGGAGGCCATTTATACTGGAAGTCAACAGCCAACAAAATTTTGAGGGCTGGTTTCTATTGGCCTACTCTGTTTCCTGATGTACATAAACTGACAACCACTTGCCATAAATGCCAATTGTTTGAAGGCAAGAGAAAATTATTGCCCCTTCCTCTGCATCCAATTACCGTTGAAGCCCCTTTTCAACAGTGGGGACTTGACTTCATAGGAGAAATCCACCCATCATCTTCTGCTCAGCACCGGTGGATCCTCACTGCCACAGACTACTTCACTAAGTGGATAGAAGCCATTCCTTGTAGACAGGCCAATGATTCAGTTATCATAAAATTCATAGAAACCAATATCCTTTCCAGGTTTGGTTGTCCTACCAAGATCATTACAGATAATGCAGCGGCATTTGGATCAAAGAAAATGGTTGAATTCTGTCATAAGTACCAGATAACATTGGGGCACTCCACAGCTTATTACCCTCAAGGTAATGGACTTGCAGAGTCTTCCAACAAAATCTTAGTGAACATAATAAAGAAACTGTTGGAAGACAATAAGAAGTCTTGGCACACCAAGCTGGTTCATGCACTTTGGGCTGACAGGTTAACATTGAAGAAATCCATTGGTATGTCACCCTTCCATCTTGTATACGGTACAGATGCAATTTTTCCTAACAGCCTTGGTGTACCAGTTATGAAGTTAATTCAAGAGTTGCAGACTGAAGACAATGACATAATCAGGAGAATAAATCAGACCATTCATCTTCAGCAAAACAGAGAGGAAGTGTACCAAAAAGCATTACAGAAGCAAGACAATATCAAGAAGATATTTGACAGAAGAACAAAGGCCAGTAATTTCAAAATTGGGGACAAAGTGTTAAGGTGGGACTCCAAAAGAGAAGACAAGGGAAAGCATGGTAAATTTGACAATCTATGGCTTGGCCCTTACTCCATTCATTCAGTTGCTGGGAACAATGGATTTTTCTTACAGGAACTGAATGGAGAAGAATTGTTTGGGGGTCCTGTCAATGGCAGGATGCTCAAGCATTATCTTTCTTAAAATTATTTCATGATTCGGAAGCCTTTTCACCTTTTTTCATTGTAAATACTGCATCCATCATTTCATTTAAAGTTATAAAAAATCAAAAATACAAAAACAAAGAAAAAAATGAAAAGAGGGCAGGAATGTAAAATAAGAAAGGCAAGGCCCCATGCCAAAAAAGAGAAATGGATCGGAAAGTGTGCAAGCTTAAATGCCACTCCTCTAAACACACTTCTAATTAGTCAAACTGTTTAATCTTGACTGATTAGCTTTCAATTTTCTGCTGATAAGGTAGCAAAGTGGATTTGCCAAACTGTTTAATCTTGGCTTATCAGTAGATAGAGTAGGGTAGAAATCAAGGTTCAAACAAACTCAAAATCTGAACCAAAGTTTCCAAAGAAATGACTCAAATCTACTCTAATTTCTGATTCAAAGAAGAGACCTGGTTCTAATTCACTCAAAACTCGAACCAGAAGAGAAGCAAAGATAGCTCACTGAAAAGAAAGAACAGAGCTGTGAATATGAGGAAAGGCTATAATGAGAAAATTTTCAGATCTTAAGCCTTCTGTTTTGATTTTAAATTTTCTGCAAATAATAATCTATGTGCAGCTTGTCTTTATGCCATAGATCATAGCAAGTCAAACAGTTCAATCTTGGCTTGGCTATTTTTAAATTTCTGTTGTAGAATTTAGAGAATGAAGGTTTGTTGGACTGTTTAATCCCAACAAACAGTAGAATAGGTAGAGGAATATCTGAACTCAACTGTTTCATCTGCGTTCAGGGAGAAATAAGGAGTAGAAGTAGATTAGATTTACTGTTTTTAAAAGAATAAAATGTTGTGTAAAGAGTTTGCCAATCCAAGTGCACTCTGATGAAGAAAAAATGCTAGATCAGTAGGATCGGGGTAGGTAGAAGTTGTATTGATGAAATTCATCTCTCTTTCATGACTGACATTATTTTGTCCAGAAGAAAAGCAAGAGCGAGTGATGGGTCAGACACCAGTCAACCTCCCAGAGAAATCAAGTCTGAATTCTTGATGCCTTCAAGAAGGCACCATCCCCAAGTGGAGCAACTGTTGGCCACCCATATTTTTCAAATATAGCAGTTGGTGGCTAAGTTTTCTTTGCAGCCTTCAAGAAACAAATTCAGGCCTAAAATTGTTGGTACTTGAAGTCTGTTGGCAAGGTTATAAACTACTGATTGGTTCTACATACTCTCCATCCCCTCTGCCTCTGATATACCATGAAAATCCTAATCAAAGTGTTGCTGCATCCTCCTCCTTTTTCTTCTCCCCTTCCTCCTTTTTCCTCGTTTCTTCAACTCTCCTTTCACCTATAAAGAACCCCATCAAACCCTTTTATATCCCATATTCCTCCATTAATCTCATTTCCCAAGGTCAAAAACCCACTTTTTGATCTATCGGAGCCTTTTTCCTCTTGCAAAAATCACTAAAAACCATAAAAAACGCACATTTTCTATGCGTTGAGTTTTAGCCCCTCAGGCTAAGCCCCTTCCTGTTTCTCCTTCCATATGTCCCCCCGCCAGAACCGCGTGCTAAACCCCCCGGGCGCTTAAACCTCAGAAATAATTTATCGCCCGAAAACATTGAAAACCTTTGTAAAATGCAACGATGGGTTCGTTTTATTTTTCCACCAAAGAAAATCAAATTGAAACTCCGCCGTCGATCTGTCCCACGGATCAACGGTGCGGAGTGTACTTTCATCTGGTGGACCCCTCCCCCTTTCCACCGCGCTATTTTCCTTTCTCACTAGTTTATGCCCGCACCACCTTTCGTCCGGAGGTGGTTTTGTGCTGTCGGCCAGCGATTCCACGCGCCGACTGACACGTGTTCTCCACCCCACTCCGAAAACCACCATGCCGTGTCCATCTCCCGCGCGTTAAACATAGTCCCATGGCCCCGTAGCGGGATTCACCCCTGCCGTCGGATCTGGGCCCTCCCATCCGACGGTCCCCGATCATCTTTCCCGCTCGTCCTTTAACCGATTCGCTCGCCCGTTAATTTTTCCCCGGCGCGTTTAAAATCTAATCCCTGCCGTCGATCTCTGTAGATCGACGGTCTGCGTCTCCTCTCCTGATTCCATTATACGGTCCACTTTCCTCTTCGTTGACCATTTGATTTGCTCCCAGCCGTTGATTGCAATACGATCAACGGTCACGATCTCTCCATCCACCCGCACGCCCTTCAATGCAGTTTGTCCATATAACGCAGGATTTCCTCATTTTTCTTGTTTTTTGTAGGTTTTCAAAGGTTTTTCTTCATATTCTACGAAATCTAAAGGATGAGGGTGACGACTCCCATCCCCCCGATTTGTCCAGGGAATTGATCATACGGAGAAGAACAGAGATATTTACGAAGTTTCATGAGCTTTGGTCGCCGCACGTCCCTGCAAAGCTTGAAGAAGGCCGCCAATATCATAGCAGAGAAAGAGTATCAGATTAAAGATAAAATGAACGAGAGCAGTGGTTTTGTGAGAAGATTGGCGGGGATTACGGCTAAGACGGTTATCAAAAGCCTAATCCCCGGCTTAGAACACGGATTAAAGTAAAACCTAAAGGTGTTCGGCAGACAGATCGCCTCCACCGCCATACTTCGAGGCGAATTGATTCCTCAACCACCACAGTGCCACCTACTGCCTCAGAAAGCTCAAACAGAGGATGAATTTATTGAACAGGATCAGATATTATGCCTCGAACAACCAAAGAAGTTATTACTGCACTAGATTTCAACGACATAATATTTGCAGAGTAACCCTAACAGTACGCAGAGCCTCAAAGGTCAATATAAGCTCTCTTCGAGCTTACTTCTTAAGTATAAACACATTAATGCAATGCAACACCTGTAGAATTTCTTCATCGAACCTCTCGGGGTCGGGAAGACATTAATTCTGCATTGATTGTGTTTGAGATCTTTTAAACAGATCTCACCTCCTCATCCTTCTATAAATACCTCAATAGAAGATGAGTGAGGGGTTGGAGTAGTTGGTTGTCAATATAATTGCTGAAGCGCTGTAGCTATTTCTGAGTGGAAAACTCTTGACTGTAAATAGTGGTTTCATGGGCTCTTGCAGGCTGCTTTATGTGATCAGTTAGATTGTGAAAGAGATGGATTACAACCTTTGATTGAAGATTGTAACCGGTTTTGAAGCAATCATGCAAATTAGTTATGGGATCTGGTCTATCTTTGATGGTGATGTTATTCTCACGTAACTTGTTATTTTATCTCTGTTTTCAATTTGTTTCATTTTCTACCTAAAGCAGTTTAAGCAGTGGTAGAGTTTCTTGTACACCGGTAACCTCTCACAAAATTTGAAAAATCTTTATCCCAATGTTTTCTTCTTATTGTGTTATTTACAAATGATTTAATTCAGTCTAAGCACAGAGATGCTGGCGTTCCCTCATCTCTTCGTCACTGCTGAATGTTGTTTTTAAATGTTACTTTCATATATGTGGTGCAAGGAATGAATTGAGGAAATCAAAGAGTTAGCCGAGTCCCTTTCTTGTTGCTCCATTGTTTAATACATTTCCCTTAGGATGTGTCAAAAGTGACTAGTTTCAGAATTTAATGCTTATCGGATCTTTAGGCAGGAGCGTATGCTATGCCGGTGATTTTCTTGGAAGTAACTAAGTAAGGAGAACTAAGATGAGGAGAAAGGTGAGTCCTACTAGTTTACGCCTCCAAGGTTGCCTTCAAGTTTCCTTTTGTTTTAAAATGTTTTCTATTGAAAGTGTATCAAAGCCTGGCTAGTTTAAAAGTACTTACCAGATCCTAGTTTTCTTTTATGTTCTTCTTAAGTGTTTGTCAAAGGCTGGTTAGTTTAAAAGTACTTACCAGATCCTGGGCTGCTCTTTGTTCTGCATCTGTTTAATTTTCCCTTTCTTGTTGTATCATTTCATTCCATAAATCAATCTTCAGAGAGATCCTTAGACATATATGACTTGCCCCATGGACCACTCTTGAACACAGATCTTTTCAATTAAATTCCCTTATGACTCCATAGCCCAATGGATTGAAAACTTGCCATCATATTTCTTTAGAATCAAAGCTTATTTTGTTTACTTGCAACTTCTCACCTTTGAACCTATTTGCATATAGATCTTTCCGCCTCAGACAGCAACTATGTTCAACCATCCAAGAAAACCAAACAAAACCCTGGGCCTTCATAACTAGCCTAATATCATCATCCTAAACTTCAAAGACAATATCCATCTTTGTACATATTGGAGAGATCCCTCTCCGGAATCAGGAGGGCTAGATCCTAGAATCCCAAATTTGGTTGAAATGATGTTAACTCTGTGATCGGACTTTGCCAATCTTGCTTGTTACGGGGAGCTAACGGAGTTAGTTCTTGTAGTATCTAATAGGATTTTGCAGCATAGAGGTTTGTTGGGGTGTCTGTTGGTTTTGAATTTGTTTCTGGGCCATTTGGTCGAAGATGTGCCAATATCCTTCCGGGATCTCAAGGGAATTTATAGGCTGACTAGGAGGAGCAAGAATGGCTTTGACAACACTTCCCTGGTCTGGAATAATAATTATTCCTTGTTGACCTACTGTTTGAGGTGATTAGGGACTTTGAACAACACTTCCTTATCTCTTGGACTACTTGGAGTTTGGGCTATTTCAATAGGGGATTTTGGGTCTCCTATTTCTCCTTCTCCTTCACGAAGATTACTAGAATTCCCTTCTTGAGGGGAAATTATGCAAGGATTCTCAATTTCTTGGGAATCTTGCTCAATTCCCACTGTTTGACTATGTATCTCAGCAAAGGCTTCAGATGGTGACTCTGTAGCCTGAAGGGAACTAGTAGGATGTCTAGAGATAGCTTTTCTAAGTCCTACTGATGGCTGAGATTCAGTTCTTTTAAGAATTTATTCAATAAAAGTTGTCCACCCAAGGGTCACCGGTCCCTTAGGTTTTTCAATTTTAGGAGGAATTTTTTTTTGCTTAGTTGGTCTATTCATTCAAGGAAACAAACCTTCATTCCTACCTAAAGAGAGAAGCTTACCTAATTCTGCTGTGAAGTAGGCTGTGAGAAAGTGTGTTTCTTGCCCGGTGCGCAGGTTCTTACCTTTCGTCTTTAAAACCCAATTCTTCGCAAGAAAAAGAAAATCAATTGTGCATCACTCCTTTGAAATGGCATACACTCTCCCCGGCAACGGCGCAAAAATGTTGGTACATAAAAAGGTATCTTTTAAACACCTAATTAGCCTACATTAATTATCAATCCAGGAGCGACTTTTTGTTTCAAGATTTTACTCTGTCTGAGGCTGCAATTAACTAAGAGTAATGCTATGAAGATGTAGTACAAAATTCTAAATACAAGAGTAAACATATGCTTGTAAAGAAATCTAATTATAGTAACATAAATGGAAATGCTCTGAAATCTTAACTACATCAATCTGCAAACCATCGATCAGGGATACAGTAGCAGTAACTTCTTCCCTTAGAAATTGATGCCACTAAAATCACACTGAAGCAAGATAGCCAATTTGGGGACTTGGAAGCAGTAACCAGTGTCCTCTACAGTTGGTGGTATTGTTCTTAAAGCAATTGAAATGAAAGCAAACTCAATCTACGTGATGATGAAAATAACTGAAAGGAACTTCCTCTAATAACAAAATATGGAAAGGAACAATAACTTGTAATTCCTATGCATACACAGCAATTGTAATCAATCTATCTGCCAATCTGAAGCTATGAATCAGAAATGAAAAATAAACAGAAATGGAACAACAACATGAATTGGACAACAATTATAAACTTAACTAATCTCAATACTTCAACCCTGTCGACAACCAATACCATGAAACAATCAATAATAAAGAATCATAAACCAATAGAACAACAACTAGAATTGAATATAGAACAAAAAAGCTTTATAAAGATAGCAAGGCAAATAAACAGCGAATGCACTTCCTGCAGATGATAAAATAGCAATGCAATTCGTTAATGATCACAATGAATCCGTATTCAATCCAACAACAGTCAATCAACTCTGCAATCGTAATAAAATTTAAACACAACTTCACACAACAATAAGCAAAGATTAGAAATACAAACAATAAGGTAATTCCACCAGAGCTAGGCCCTTAGCACCAGTGAAATACTGCTGGGCTACTTTAGAACCTAAGAGATGAAACGAAACATGTCTTTGATATTAATCGAACATAAATTATTATAGAGACTGCTCTCTTAAAGCCGAGAGTCAATAAACACAAGATTACAAAGGAAATGTTTGAATATGAGAACTTCCGACCCCTTGATCACTAAAAGAAATTGCTTTATATATCAGACCCTGATAGACAAGATGAGGAATAAGATGAGTTTGAATAGCGATCCCTCAGGATCGAAGGATCCTAAGGGATTCACTTCCCTTCGTTTAGTTATCATCTTGTTTACTTTGAACGAAGCTGAGCTGTCACCTGCCTTTTCTTAGCAATTCGTTCGGATTTCCTTGTCCTAGGCAGGATGTGGTTTAACGCTGGAGGAATAGCTGTTGCATTCATCTCAGCTTCGCCTTTGGTACAGCTGTCCACTTCGTCCAATTCCTGATTTTGTCAACAAAAAGCAATATTTAATCATCTTTTTACAATAAACATATATCTTTCCAATTCTACCATAATTATTATAATAAATTACCTTTCTAAGGTAAAAGGAGTATGTCTGTAGTAAAAGAATGAGAAAATACACAATGATTTCATACCTTTTTCAGTGCCCAACATAACTCATTTACAACACCTTGATATAGTTCATGCAATATTTTAATGGGCGACGCTGCAAGGTTCGTTTCGACCTTGTCCCAAGTTTTATCTTGCTGCTTAGCTTCAGATGCATCGAAATGTAGGGCTCTGGGAGCTATCTCCACAAACCTCATCCCAAATTTTGCTTCTATAATTCTTTCTAGTTGGAGGGGTTGGCTTATCTACGTTGGATATCTAGTTATATATGCCAAAAAATTTAGCTCTTTAATCATTTTCTCAACTCCTGTCAGGAGTGCACCGGAGTGATCCTCGATTCTTCCCCATGATTCCTCTGCCACTTCATAAAATTTGTCGCTGATCTCGTCGATGTCCCCTTCAGTAAGGACCAAGGATGTTGCACCCTTCAACTTATCAATCTTTTGTTTCTTCCTAATTTTTTGGGAGACTTCGTTGTGCATCTTTCTTTTCCCTTTATCAGTCGTTGTCTTTTCCTTATCCTGTGCATCACCTCCAAGCAGATCTATGCCTCCAAGAGGATTTGGATGACCCTGGTCATGTTCTAGCTCCTTATCTTTCTCCTACTTATATTTTTCCTTGTATTTTCATCTCAGGCCTCCATGCTTTGATGTTTCTTCATCTGTCTGGCTATACAATTCTCCTTCTTCCACTGCAGTATTCCATTCTATGGGCCACTATTGTATCAATGTATCCAAATCATCTTCGGTAACTAAGTATGGTAGAGGATGCCATGTGTTCATTGTATCTTCTCTAGCCTGCACATATATTCTATGGAAGTCCGCTTTGAAATTTGAAACTCTTTTATACTGATGGTAAATTCTTGGTAAAAGCTGAGGATGCAAGTTCACCACGATATGTAGGTCCATGTGGTATAATATGAAGAAAAAATATTTTTCCTGTACTGTCGTCAACTTAGTATAATGCCAAAGCGAGGCATACCACGCTACTTCACATACATCTTATTCTACCGTAGGAAACTGTGCTTCTACTGTTCTTTCCATGCCATTAGTGTGATGATCAAAATAAGCCATACATAGTGAAAGGCTAAACCTTTCTCCTGTGCTTCACGAAAATCTCTAGAAATTCCCTGCAAAAATACCCAGCCCAGTTGTACTAGACCCCTTTATTACATTACGCAGCGAGTGAAACAAATACAATTGGGAATTCATTAGCTTGAAATTTCCTCATAATATTTCTAGCCAAGATATGCACGACAAAGCATACTCCTCGAACCTTGATTGAATTTATGGCATAGCCTCACTTTCCCTTGAATAGTTCAAACTTTTCCTTCATAGTCTATGCTACTGCTTTGTCTTGGTCCTTACCCACAAAATATTCAACGAGTTCCCTTCCTTGGTATGGTAATTTGGTAATTCTCGCTATCAACATGTCATCAATGGGGATCCTCTTCCACAGCCAGATGTATCCATCATGTAGCAACATGAGCAACTATCTCACACAATAAGTGTTGATGGCACTCCTGTCGAAGTGCGGAACATACAGAATGATCAATAGGCCAGAACATTCCAACTGTCTTTCCCACTTTAGTGGCTCTAGTTTCGTCACTCCGCTCTCTACATAGTGGATTGACTTTAATTATTTACTTGGTGCAAACTGCGAATACTTGGTTGGTTCATTGAAGTCATAATATGAAAACTTCAGTTTTCGGATTCTTCCTCACAACTCTCCCTAAAATGGTAATTTCTTCGGCATAAATGGTTTGAATGTTCCATACTTTGCATCTTTAGAGTTTTACATGGGTTTAGCATATGGTTTCCTAGTTTGAAAGTATGGTGGTAGTGGTGATGAAATTGTTGTGCCCTTTATCTCCATCGGTTTTTCTTCCTCATCACTATCTTCGATAGGTTGGTGTTTTGGTTTTGGTTCAACAAGATTCCTATCTTTCTTCTTCTTTGTTCTTACTTCCTTCGTCTGCTTATTTCCTGGCAATCTTCGGTATGAAAAAGGTGATGTTGCGGTTGATGATGATGTTGCGGGTGCACTAGATGGTTTTGTATCATCCATGAGTCCTGCTAGATCTTTCTTTTTGAAAATACAAAGGATTTCATCGGTGTTCATGCGCAACTTGTGCAACTTCTCAATACTAAGAAATTTCCGAGCTCTCAGACAGAAAAGTGCCAAAATCTTGGTGGGAAGCAGCTTTTTATAGTTCTCCTGATCTCTTAACCCCATCATTAGATCATATATTTCTCGGATCTAGTTCATTAACTTCATATATCTTCCTAGATCATTACCATCTTGTATCCATAAATTCTCTTTTCTCATCCTCCAATGACAAGTTTCCCTTTCAATGATCATATTTTTCTGGCGCACTTTGACGCACCTAATACTATGTTGAACAACCCTTCTTATGTCATGGCTCCTAAAAAATCTGACATCATGTAGACTGTAACGAAGAAAATTCATTCGTCAAAGCCCTTTTTCTTTAAAATATTTTATGGTCCAGTTCCCACTTTCAACTGCAAGTGGCACTAAAACATTCCTTCTTTGTCAGTACGAAGCTGTAGGGGTAGGGTCATCCTTGTAAAACATCAACCTACTACCATTTATTCTTCCCCGAATCAATTCTCCATTCAAATTCACCAATTTAAATATGCCCCCATCAGTAATATGCTTTATACTATATGGGCCCAACCAATGTGTTTTAAATTTTCCTAGAATTTTTACAAACTTACTGTCATAGAGGAGAACAAGGTCTCCTACCTTGAACTTCTTCTGCTTCATATGTTTGTCATGCCAGACCTTCTATATTTCTTTCTGCACCTACTGATGGAATCCTGCTACAAATTTGTCTTCTTCCAAAGCAACCAACTGTGTGTAATATCCCAAAATGGAGAATCCAGTAATACACAAAAAAAATAATTGAAACTGAAGAATGATACCTACTCTGGGGCTTTCAGTAGATGGTGTTGTGAATGGTTTGTGAGTTTTTCCTAAAAAAAAACTACCTCAAGTGAAATCATCTTCTTTATCAAATATTATTAAAAGTCATGATCTTTAAAAGAGAATATGAGAGAGGGCATACCTGTCGGTACTGAAAAATTAATTTTTTCAGGAGTGCGAATGTGTGGCATCGCCTTTGTTTGTTATGGAGTGCTGATCACAATGTTGCTTTTGGTCTGGTGATCAGATACTCTAAGCTCCAGTTTTCCCTTGGGAGTTGTTACTTGGCTCCTAGCTTTGATTTCAATTGGGGTTGCCCTCAGATTGAGATCAGGGGGGTGTTTCCAGTTACTGCCCCTGTCCAGGATCTCCCTTTGGGTTTGTTCCTCAGCTTCTTTTTGCAGCATTTGGATGATTTTCATAATTCTCCTAGTTGTATGATTGTTGATGAGCCTAAGAATGGTTGCACTAGATTGTCCGGCGCATTACGTTGTGCCATTGGTCCATTCTATGCGGGGAATGGGGGAATATTTGTTCCCTTGTCCCTGGTCAATATATGAGTGCTGGGGTGACTTTCATGATAGATAGGTTGTGATACGTTCTAAGTAGAATTGTATGAGTATCCAGTGTATTTATTAATGTTGCCTAGGTGTCCTTGGGCCAAAGAACCCATTGAACCATCTACAAAATTGACGTGCATGGCGCTACTGCTACCTAGGTGATCTTGGGAAAAATAATCGATCAAGCCATCTGCAGAATTGATGTGCATGGTACTACTGCTGCCTAGGTGATCTTGGGTCAAAGACTCGATCAAGCCGTCTGCATAATCTACCTACCTGGTAACTCCCTGAGTACCATGTGTGTTACTCCTGCCTAGGTGATCTTCGGTCAAAGACCCAATCAAGCTGTCTGCAGAATCTACCTACTTGGTAACTCTCTAAGTATCATGGGTGTTACTGCTGCCTAGGTGATCTTGGGTCAAAGACCCGATCAAGCCGTTTGCAGAATCTACCTATCTGGTAAATCTCTGAGTATCATGGGTGCTACTGCTGCCTAGATGACCTTGGGTCAAAGACCCGTATCAAACTGTCTGCAGTAGACGACGCACTTGGTAACTCCCTGAATATAGATTATTGTTGCCTAGGTGACCTTGGGTCAAAGACTCGATAAAACCGTCTGTAATAATTGACGCGTGTGATAACTTAAGAGGATGAGGCAACGAGGTTCCCCTGTCCCTAGTTGGTGTATGGTGTCTTGGGGGGAGGAGGGACAAATGGCTCTCTTTCTGGTGACCTTTGTTCCTCTTGTAGGTACAAGATGGTACGACATTCGTTTCCAGCAGCCTGGGTGGGGTGATCCTCTTGATAGGATCACTTGATGGCGTTTAAGGCATCCCTATATCGCGGGATTTCTGGGAAATGGTGGGTATAATTCCAGTAGTTTCTACAGAGAGCGCATGCATGATTGGTACGCAGTTCTTTGCCTTTACCTTTGGTGGTAGGTTCCTTTTTACGGGAACAGGGCATCACGATGTTTGTTTCGGAGCCAAGCAGTGGTTTTAGTTCATCCATCTCCGAACATATATGGATAGGGTGACCTATAACGTCACATATGGCATAGACTGGTGATTCCCATTGAAAGGAGGGGGTCACCATCTTCTTTCCTCTCTTCTGGGTTTTCCTAGTTGTGATCACCGGTTTTGCAATGGGAACTTCCTGTGCAAGGGTGGTCTCAACTTTTTATTGGATGGGTGGGGGCTCCTCGGGACTGAGGGGCTTCAACCCTGTGGCAGTAACATGGGTGGATCCTATTCTGTAAGGGGGAACGAGGTACCAAACTGGGAATGCCAATGATATCTTGGGTAACACTAGTGTTGCCAAAACCTGCTGGGAGATGAAGCCAGCTAGGGGGTAGAGGAAAGGAGTTTGGGAGGCAGCATAGGCTAGAGAGGATGTCGTGGACAATGCCTCAGTGTCGTTACTACTTGTGTCTATGCCCTGACTAGCTTTGACGCTTGATGTGGACATCATGCACACCAGATCCCCTGTGACATCCGGTGATGACTCAGGGATGTTGTAAATGTATCCTGACTGTGTATAAATCAGTTCAAGATTCTGGGTTTTGCTGATTTCATCCTCTTCAGATGTTGAATTTTTTTGTGCCACATCCTTTGAAATATCTACCCTAAGAGTTTTCAAGAACAAATCTAAGAGCACCTGGTCATCAATTTTAGCTTTACATAAACTGCGATACCGCCTCCATTCATGGAGATGGTCTGAGATGTGGATGGTGGGGGATTGTCTAAAATGAGTCAGTAATTCCATTATGGAATCATGGTGAATGGGTAACTGAAAATATGTTAGGAACGCGATAGCGAGGGCACTAAAGGTTCCATGTGAAGCTGAGGGTTGCTCCATGTACCACTTTGCAGCTACTCCTGTAAGAGTGCGTTGAAATAATCTCAATCAAATAGTGTCATCAATGATATTGTTCGATGAGCACGACAGGTGAAAGGTCATGACATGATTACCTGGGTATTCCGCTTGCTTTCCTTCGAACTTTGGTATATCTGAAGGGAGCTTCATGGACATGAGAGGCCATGTAGGATCGTGTGCGATGGGGTCATTCGTTAGCTTAGTTAAATAAGGTAGATTCAAAAAAGCTAAGAAATGTCACTGAGAGGTTGACGCCATTGCAATGTGTGAAGACACAAAGTTCTGGTTAAAACGAGGGTTATTTTGCGACGTACCCTACTATGTATTCAGCTAGCTTCCTGAATGGGACGCACTCCTCTACCCCCTAGGTATCGTGGGAGGAGTGTTATGTGGTGTGGTGTTAGGAGACCGACTAGGGTTCCCAACTATGGCTGCCCCAATAAAGGACGAACCGATAATGGTGGCAGTGTTCCAGCTTTGACGCCTGAATGGCGAAAGACCTCGAACCCCTCCCGGTAATGGGGGGAGGTCCAAAAGGCGCCTAGATTGACAAGGTTCCATTGGGACCTGTCAGGTGTCACCCAGGTTTGGTTTTGGAAAAATTTGAGATGATAGGGTCTATGATCAAAGCAACCTTCTTGTAACATACATAAAACAAAGTGAAAAATAAAATAAATTTCCCTTTAAATTAATCTATGTGATCAAGCAATAAAAAAAAAGTGGTTTTTGTTCGTTTGCGTATGATACTCAAAATCCTAGAAGACCTATGTGTCCTCACACACTCAAAATTGACTGGGTCTTGAGAATATTTCTTGCGAGTGCTGGCACAACATCCCGTAAGGGCTCGCGACGCCCCCAGTCAGCCGAAGAGAATCCACCAAGGTAAGGGTAGAGGGTCTGGCGCTTTCCTGCATCGTCACCTATAGGGTAAAGGTTGCCTTAGTTTTTGGCCACTAAGAACTACCGTCCCACATGAGCATTCAAGTCTTGGGCTTCTTGGTAGTCAGCTAACAGTACCGAGCATCAGCCAAGTCAGGTAGACCCAAACGATACCACACACACTGTGCCTAAGCCTAACCCCCTCTGAAACGGGTCTCTACCGTGCTCGGGTTTTCTTTTTTGTGGGCTGATAGGTGGATTTGAAGCTCCCTAAATACACAAATCCTATATTTCAATATGAATTATGATCAAGGTGACTTGTTGGATTCCTACCCCCTTGATCCTAACTTAAACTATAAATTATTTTGTGGCCCCTTTGGGGAGAATTTAGTGAGTTTGGTTAAGTTAGTTTTAGGTGTCTTTGCTTCTCTTAGTGGGTGAGTTTGTGAGCACAAAGTGGAAAAGCACATAGTTTGAACATGTGGATATCGATGATCCTTGACAAAATCCCCTATTTAATGTTGTATTGTTCCTGGCTCAAATGGAAAACATGTGCGGATAATGGGCCGCTTTCAATTTTTCCTAGTTAATCTATGTGACTAACTATAAGGAGATGGTGAATTTTGAATATAGAGCATTCATATGCTTACCTAGGATCACCGGAGGGTGGAAAGGTAGCAGATATTACTTGCTCTTCTATAAACAATTCAATCCTAGTCCCAAAATTCCTAGTGCAAAAATTGAACTAAACTAAAAACTTTTACACTAAAAAAAGAAAACTAGCTATGCATTTGTGGTCTTTGGCCACTTACTTGGGCTAGTTGTCTAGGTGTGTCAGTACAAAAATTTCCAAAGCATAAATTATTCGGAATGCAAGCTATTCCCCCCCCCGCCACTTAAACTATGTGTGAACTTTGAAAAAATAAACTTGAAGTAAAACTAACACTAAGCCTACAAAAAGCAGCTAAAAGTGAGTTTTAACAAGCTGCGAGGTACCATAACCAGTGCTAGCAGGTACATTAGGGGCTGCCAAGCACTTTACAAGCAGAAAAAGATAGAATTTAGGGAGAAATTTCTCATTCTATAAATTGCGTGCAAAAGGCTGAGATAGGTGCGTTTTCTGCATGCGGGTCAGCACTGAACGCATTCCCTGCGCATCTATAAGGAAAAAACACCTGCAAAATCCTGCAAGTAAAAATTTTAGGAGCTGCTCTTCTTCAGTCTATCACTCGGGGTGAATCTAGGGACTGTAAGAGAAATCAGAGGACATTCAACTCCACTGCACAACATAGACAAAGGTCTCCTGCAAATGAAGGCACAACCACATAAGCTTGGTAATAAAACGTTAGTGGAGTCGTGAATCCTATTGTGGTTTTGTTTGGTGCACGTATGTACGAAATCACACCAATTTAAGGGGTGTGTTTTACCACTTTAAACTATTGGTAACGGGTAGAATGAAGTGCAGTCAATGAGCATACTATATAGAAGAAAAAGTCATGAAAATTTAATCTAAAAACTAAACTAAAACTAAACATAAATAAACAAAAGCTTTGAACGAGTCAAATGACACAATAATGCAAATGGTGGCTCTAGGCCCCTCTTATTGAGTGCTGGTAGTAAGAAGAGTGATACTTTACCCTCTTGCCAAAGGGCTCCTAGACAATGGTTCTAGGTCCCGATGCAAGGATGTTTTTATCCCAAGCTTGCCTTAGTGCAGTCTCCCTCTCTCTCTACTGTGGGGACAGAGCTTGTTGGGTGGCCAACAAGTGAGTCCCCTCTGTCTTCAGCTCTGGGTCACACACTGCTGGTATTGCTTGGGAAATTATGGCCAACATAACAATGTGATCACCTATTCTTCATCTCATGGTGGATTTATATAAGAGATTTCAAATCTTCCTTCCCTCTCTTGGTACATGGAGAATGGTGACCCAAGGGAGGGGTATGATTCATTTGTGTGCTCCAAATATTCCATTGTGTGCTCACATAGTGTCTAAGGAGGTGTTTTTGTTTTTCCTTAGGTGGCTTCAAGTAAGGAGTGACTTGTCCTTTGCTTTGTGTGGTCCTGGATAGTGACATTTCGCCACTCTCAGGAATGCGTACATATCGGGAAAAAATGCGCGCAGAATGCACTCTTCTCAAAGGATAATGCGCGCAAATAGCATTTAAGACTAGTTCAAATTTGATTTTCCTCAAACCTTTGAGACTTTTAAATACTTTCTGGTTTCTGTAATGTCTTCCAGCCCTATAAATCCTTTGCCTTGACATTAATTAATTTCATCTTCTGTTGTACGATTTTCCAATGTTAACAACCATAAAATGTACAAAAATAACTGAGTCATTTTATTAATAGGAGTGGATAGAAAGTACAACAGTGCTCAAAATATGAGACACTTAAGCCAAACAGATGGCCTAGAGTGACCCTAAAGTGATTCCACAAGAGGGATTGCGTAACTTTTGGATTGATGGGAGGAATACTGTGTTGTCCCTACTGCAATTGTTGGGACTGCAACTACCGGGAAAATATAAAGTGTAGATCTAGGCAGTTCTGGAGCTTCAATGATGCTAAAAATATAGATATGGGTGTTAATAATGGAAAATCGTATAAGCAGAAGACGACATTATTTAATTTCAGGAAGAATTATTTATAGGGATGAAAGACATTAGAGAATCTGGAAATTAATTAAAAATCTTTGTGGTATGAGGAAAAATTAAATTTCAGCAAGTCATAAATTCTTTTGCACGCATAATCCTTCATGAAGAGTGCCTTTACGTGCCTTTTGACCCGAAATGCGTGCAATCCTGGGAGTGGCGAAAGTCACTTTCTAGGACCACAAAAAGCACACTCTAGGACAATGATTTCACACTTGAATCCACCTATGGATAGCCACCAAATCCTCCTTAGACATCAAGGGAGCACACAATGGAATATTTGTGGCACAAAATGGAATCATCCCCCTCTCTTGGGTCACCATCCATAATGTACCAAGAGAGGGAAGGAGGATTTGAATTCTCCTATATAAGGCCACCAAGAGATGAAGAACTTGAGAGAATATTGTTACGCTAGCCAGAATTTCCCAAGAAATACTAACAGTGTGTGATCTAAAGTTGAAGATAGAGGGGACTCAATTGTTGGCCATCCAAAAAGTTCAGTCCACCACAGTAGAGAGAGGGAGACTTTGCACCGAAGCAATCTTGGAAGTAAAAACATCCTTTCACTGGGACTTAGAACCCATGTTCTAGGGGCCCTTTGGCAAGAGGGTTAAAGTTTCATCCTCATTTCCTACCAGAACTCAATAAGAGGGGCCGAAGAGCCATAATTTGGTTTATTGCAGTTGTTTGACTCTATTCAGAGCTTTTTATTTATTTATTTTAGTTTTATTTTAGTTTTATTTTATATATGCATGTTATTTCTCTATATTGTATGTTTATGATTCTAGCTTGTTCCACTAACTTGCTTGACTCCACTTCTTTTTCTGCCTGTGACCAATAACTTAAGAGGGAAAACCAGACCCCTTAAGTTGGTGTGATTTCTTACATACGTGCACCAAACACACTAACATAGGATTGGGGACTCCACTAACGTTTATTTCCAAGTTTATGTGGTTGTGCCTTTTTGTAGAGACCCCTGTCTGTGCTGTGGAGTGGAGCTGAATTTCTCCCTTTTTCTCTTGCAGTCCCTAGTTCATCCCAAGTGACATACTGAAGCAGAAAAACTCCAAAAAAATATTTTTGCAGGACTCTATGCGCTTTTCCCTCCCACAGATGTGTCCAAGGCACGCGTTCAGAGCCGACCCACGCGCAGACATCGCGCCTGTTGCAACCTTTCGTGTGCAAAAGACAGAATGAGAGTTTCCCACATTTCTATATTTTCTTGCTTGTAAAGTGCTTGGCAGCCCATAATACATTTTCTAGCACTGGTTGAGGTACCTTGGAGCTTGCTAAAGCTCACTCTTAGCTACCTTTTGTAGGCTTAGTGTCATTTTTATTTCAAGTTGATTTTTGCAAAGTTCACACATAGTTTAAGTAGGGGGGAATAACTTTCATTCTGAAAAAAAAATTATTTTTTACAAATTTAGGTACCAACACACCTAGATAATTAGCCAAAGTAAGTGGCCCAAGTCCATGCATGCTTAGTTAGTTTCTTTTTTCTAGTGTAAAAGCTATTAGTTTAGTTAAATTTTTTCACTTGGATTTCAGGACCAAGATTGAATTGTCAATAGAAAAAAAAGTAATCTCTACTGCCTTTGCACCCTTCGGTGATCCTAGGCAAGCATATGAACACTCTCTATTCACAACTCACCATCTCCCTTTAATTGATCACATAGATTAACTAGGAAAAATAGAAATTGGCCCATATCCGCACATGTTTTTTTTTTGAGCAAGGAACAATACAACATAGTTTAATAGGGGATCTTGAAAAGGATCATCGCATATCCACACGTTCAAATTATGTGCTTGTCCACTTTTTTCTCACACACATCCACCCAGTAAGAAAGGAAAAGACACCTAAAACTAACTTAACCAAACTCACTAAATTCTCCCCACAAGGGCCACAAAATAATTTATAGTTTAAGTTAGGATCAACGGGGTAGGCATCCAATAAGACACCTTGATTATTCTTCATCTTGAAACATAGAAGCTGACTATTTAGGAAGCTTTAAATCCACCTATCCACCCACGAAAAAGAAAACCCGAGCACGGTAGAGACCCATTTCAGAGGGGGTTAGATTTAGGTGCAGTGCGTGCAGTATCAGTTGGGGCTACCTGACCCGGTTGATACTTGGTATTGTTAGCTGACTTACCATGAAGCCCAAGAATTGAATTCTCATGTGGGACGGTGGTACTTAGTGGCCAAATCTAGGGCATCCTTTCCCTATAGGTGACGGTGCAGGCAAGAACTAGATCCTCTACCCTTACCTTGGTGGATTTTCTTCAACTAACTGGGGGCATCGCCGGCTCTTACAGGAAGTTGTGCCAGCACTCACAAGATATATTCTCAAGGCCCAGTTACATTTGAGTGTGTGAGGATGAATAGGTCTTCTAGGATTTTAGTATCATATGCAAATAAACAAAAACCATATTTTTTTGCTTGATCACATAGAATTAATTTAAAGGGAAAATTTATTTTATTTTCGCTTTGTTTTATGTATGTGACCAAAATTTTTCTTTGATCATAGACTCTATCCTCTCAATTTTTTCCAAAACTAGACCTAGTCGACACCATAACGGACCCAGCGGGACCCTGTTGATCTAGGCGTCTTTTGGACCTCCCCCCATTACTGGGAGGGGTTCTAGGTCTTTCGCCGTTTAGGCATCAAAGACGGAACAATGCCACCATTATTGGTTCATCCTTTATTGGGGAATCCTTAGTTGGGAACCCTAGTCGGTCTCCCAATGCCACATCACATACCACTCCTCCCACTACCCCTAGAGGACAGAGGAGTGTGACCCATTCAGGAAGCTAGTTGAATACACAGTAGGGTATGTCGCAGACCAACCCTCTTCCTAACTAGAATTTTGTGTTTTCACAAGTTGCAATGGCGTCAACCTCCCAGTCACCTTTCTTAGCTTCGTTTAATCTACCCAATTTAGCCAAACTAACGAATGACCCCATCACACACAACCCTACATTGCCTCCCATGCCAATGAAGCTCCCTTCGGATATTCAAAAATTCAAAGGAAAGCAAGTGGAAGACCCAGGTAATCATTTCATGACCTTCAACCTGTGGTGGTCATCGAACGATATCATTGATGACACTATTCGATTGAGACTATTTCAAATAAATCCAACAGGAGTAGCCACAAAATGGTACGTGGAGCAACCCTCTGCTTCACATGGAACCTTTTGCGCCGTCGCCACCACGTTCCTAACATATTTTTAGTTACCCATTCACCATGATTTCAGAATTGAATTACTGACACATTTTAGACAAACCCCCACCGTCCATATCTCATACCATCTCCATGAATGGAGGCGGCATCGTAGTTTATGTAAAGCAAAACTCAACGACCGGGTTCTTTTAGATTTGTTCCTAAAAACTCTCACTGCAGAGATTTCAAAGGATGTGGCACAACAAAGGCCCACATCCAAAGAGGACGCCATCAGAAAATATCGATAGCTTGAGCTGATTTATACGCAGTCATGATACATTTACAATATCTTGCCAAATTCCCCGCACCTGCAAACTTATCAGGAATTAGCAGGCGCGTCGAACTCTGCAGACAGTTTCATTGGGTCACTGACCCAAAGTTTCCTAGGTAGCAGCATTCAAAACCCCGGTTACATGTATGGTTCTATCCAAAACGTACCACAACCCAGTTTTCAAAGTCATCATATGCCTTAGCAAAATTTGACCAATAGGGTGCCAATGTATCGCTATGGAGGACCCTATCCTCCAGCTCAGGGGACCCAGTATGCAGAGAGAAACACTGACAGAAGATCTCCCCTCCAACAGCCAGGTGCAAACCAGGGACCGCGTTATGCTCAGTCCCCAACACAAGACTTGCCTATTTAGACTAATGCACAAGTGAACTTTGTGCAGCCTTCCCAAAACCAACCACACCAATATAACCAAGAGAACTACCCTCCTAACATGGTGAATAAAAAAGGAAAAAACAAGCCCAAAGGGAATCCTGGACAGGGGGGAAACAACTAGCAACGCCCGCCGTGATCCCAAGTTTGAAGCAACTCCAACCGGAATCAAAACTAGGAGCCAAGCAATGCCCAACGGTAGATCAAAAGTCCACCTCTTCGAACAAAACATTCTTGTTTGATATGTGGTGAGTACGACCATTATACTCACCACTGTTCAGATCTCCCTAAGCTGAATAAGTTTCAGAGTAACCGAGGACAAGGAGGATCTTCCCAGCAAACAAATATGATGCAAAACCTTTCCCCCATCAAGGGATGGTCAACACTCAGCAAAAAAATCCAGACGACTCCTGGAAATATAGCCACGAAATCTACATGACTAGCGAAGAGATGTTTTTCCAAACATGGAATCGCAATTACGACACCCCACCAGACACCAATGCGTCAGGGGTAAGTACTAGTGCACCAAATGCACCTTTGACTATTTGAAAGATGCCTATCGAACCATTTCCAAAGATGGCAAAGGGACCCAGTAGGTGAGCATAAAACTACTCCAAAGCAGCCCATAATTATAGAATCGTGGATGATTTAGCCCAATCTCCCGCTGCTATGTCAGCTTTGGAAGTATTCCAGTCATGCCCAAAACAACGTAAAGCCTTACTTCCGTGTTAGGCGCTATCTACCCTACCGATACGTGCCTAATGGCTTTTGATTTAGATAAAGCGACCCCCAGGATTCCTTCCATGTTCGCCTTTCAGATGCCAGTGTCGGTCTAGAATATCACCATTCACTGATGTGACATAGACGAGGGTGCATCCACGATCATCATGTCAAAAAATGTTTGGTAGTAGTTAGGGTATCCTGAACTAAAACCTTCAGTCATCACGCTTAGAGCATACCACAGTCGTCCTTTGACCCCCGTCATCCTCTACCAAAACGTCCCAATCTGCTTACCTAGAAATACGGTCCATAGAGACACTGAAGTCATGGATGCTCACTTGGACAATAATATACTCCTTGGTTAGAGTTATATGATGCCATGTCAGCCATAGCCTCCTCTGTCTTCCGCATTATGATGTTCCCCCATGAGGACCACATCATCACTATCGACCAACTAACGCATAGTAAGAAGCGACCCCTAACAATCACCGATGTAATTCTACCCTATGTAGATAATCCTCAGATGCACTGTCATGGTACCAAGAATATGGTCCCGACTAGTTCAAACCGTTGTCCGTTCTAGGATCATTCATAGGAGATCCCCCCATTATCCTTGAGATATCACCCGATGTCACAGGGGCTCTGGTGTGCATGATGTCCACATCAAGCACCGAAGCTAGTCAGGACATGGACACAAGCAATAATGACACCGAGTCCTCGGCCACGGTAGCCTCTCTCACCTACACTGCTTCCCAAATCCCTTTCCTCTACCCCCCAGTTGGTTTCGTCTCCCAACAGGTTTTGGCAACAGTGGTGTTATCAAACATATCGTTTGCAATACTGGCTTGGTATCTCATTCCCCCTACAAGGACAAGAGCCACACACATCACTTCCATAGGATTGAAGCCCCTCAGTCCCGAGGAGGCCCCACCCATCCAAGAAATATTCAAAACTATCCCTGCAAAGGAAATTTCCATTGCAAAACCGGTGGTTATGGCTAAGAAAACCAAGAAAAGAGGAAATAAGATGGAGACACCCACCATATAATGGGACTTGCCAGTTTGCGCCACATGCAACATAATAGGACACCCTACCCATATCTTCCCAGAGTTGGATGAATTAAAACCACTCCTTGGCTCTGAGGTAGACATCGCGATGTCGCATTCTCGTAAAAAGGAACCTGCCACCAAAGGTAAAGGAAAAGCATTGCGTACCAATCACGCATGCACTATCTGCAACAACTATGCAATCATTGCCTAGATATCCCACGATATAGAGATGCCTTACATTCCATCAAGTGATCCTATCAAGAGGATCCCCCCACCCAGGCATCCGGAAATGAACCATGTACCATCTTGTACCTACAAGAGGAACGATGGGCACCATAAAGACCCCCAGTCATTCCACCTCCCATCATACGTTGCACACTGTGCGATGAACGTGGTCACTTCCTCAAAGAATGTGAAACCTTGGAATTTATCCATAGATGGTATCCTATAGAAAGGGTTTACTACGTTGGATTTCGCGCAACACAATTCACATTTCCTTTGTGCACCGACAATCACCTTCTGGAAAATTGTCACTACATCCCCCGATTCCGGCGAGCCCTTGCTAGTTTGTGCTTAGCGATAGTCTGTCTCTCCCAAGAAGATGACATGGACGCGGAACCCACAGATAACTCCACAACCCAAGAGGATGTGACGAGTAGATCCATCCAATTCTTGGTATCTGAAAATGACTAATCCGATAACCCCTAGTTACCCCCAACCACTCTCTATAGAGAAGACCAACATGCACGTTATGCAAAACGCCCAATCATGTGGTCGCCACTTTCCCTGATTTAGCAGCGTTACGATGTTGGTTCCCTGCCAGACCACAAACTGAGCACGATGGGACCTTCATATCTAGACTATTTTTCCTAATATGTTAAGGAAATCACTATGAAAAACACTATACTTATATCTCGCAAGTTCGTCCCACCATTGACATGATTCACACCATAGAGAAGAAACGAGACGATAACCTCAGGAGATTTAGAAAGTACATCACCCCTAGGCCAACAAACCCACACCCACACGGGCGTGATGGGAAAACTAGGACGACACACCAACCAAGCCTGACCCAGGCCAAGCCTAGGATAATGTGTAGACTATATGACCTAAATGACCACTTTTTCATTCAGTGCAGAGAACTGAAGCCCCTTGCAAACATTTTTCGCACAGTCTCTTCTTTGCCATAAATACTTCTCTCTAACCAAGAGAAGATCACGCATACTTATTTCCATATTTGTTCACACTTTCACCATACGATTAAATGTGTGCATCTCCCCAAGCTAAGAGTGAAAATATCAATGTTAAGTCTACACTCCCCCAAAGAGTTAGACACACCCAAGCCAACAACACGAAAATGGAAGCAGAAGACCTCTTCTTCTACAAAAGATCCTTTCCAAGTGTCCACGTCAGGGACGATGAGTAGTGTTGATTCCCATACAATCTACTCAGTTGGCACAGTGGTACCATGCACCATTTGCACTAGCCAAGACGAAGAGCCAGAGGTATGCCCGCTAATGGAAACATTCAGGCACCTCTGCAATAGGCACAGTTTCCAATCACAGGAGATTGACCATCCTAGGGGGGAACCCAACCTTATGTTTAAGCAAAATCCCATCACGGAGATTCTTCCCGCACCAAATGCTGATGACATGATTCACCATATACGATTCATATTATCGCATATCAGAAATAGGATTGCAGCCGCCCCCAAGTCCCACGATTTCCTCCTTATTCCTGTCGCAAAAGGTCAAGGTACCTTGCAGTTTTGCATTAATTTCCTTGAGATCCCAAATTTACATACTGCCATCGAACTCGTTGATGATACCCAGCCTCTAGAACAAAGCCTATTACAACTAGATCTCGTTGATGAAATCCGATGATATTCGCTGCAACACAACGAGGCCCATAAGAAAAGGGTAAAAGCATCATTCGACCACCACATCAACCCTCGCTCATTCACTGAGGGAGAAATAGTCCTCCGCTATGATGTCGTAAAAGAAGCCCTAGGGCCAGGAAAGTTTGAAACCTTGTGGAAAGGACCCTACATCATCAAACATTGCCTCCGCCAAGGGGCATACATCCTGAAAGAACCAGACGAGACATGCCTCGGCAATCCCGTCAACGGCCTTTACCTCAATAAATTTTACCCATAAGGGCCAAGATGGCCCTTCCCTAGAGTGAACGTGCACAAACCCAACCACCGTAAATTTTCACCAAAAGACTTATTACAAAATGCACTCAAAGTGCTGCCATGGATCATGAACTGAACCTTATTTCGGATTTGCTAATGGAGCATCAAGATGGTCTCAAATTTTAGCAACAGCTGCCTGGGTCATCTATCACCCTGACCGATCGCCACTCTGCACAAACGGTGTTTGCATCGGTTCAACAAAAAAAAAATAGGCAGAATATGATGTTGTCATTAGAATTATGTGTGACACCCTCCATTAGGGCATATGGCATATGCATGTCTACCTTGATTCCTAGTTAGTAGTGTCGCAGTTAAACCAAACATTTGAGACAAGAGATACACACCTATTTAGAAAATATTTGTGTGCAAAAAGATTGAGTAGACAATTTGACTATATTACATTTACATATGTACCAAGGAGTCAAAACCAAATAGATGATCGCATAGCTAACAATATCCTAAACTGGAATGCATCTCGAATAAACCATCATATATAAAAACCAAAAACATAGATATCCATCAGCATAACATCATCCATAAATCAAAACATGTGACACAAAATGTAGAGCCGCAAAAAATATTTCTCTTATATATACCATGATATATATGTCTGAGTACAAAAAATAGTGTCATTGACCCATCGGCCAGCCCAAAGATACAAAAATGTTGTCAAAAATAGGGGAAGCATCCTCATAATGGGTGTTTTCGCCATGTACAAGTATAATCTAGGGCGATGCCCCCTCAAGAGGGACACTTGGACCCACAACTACTCCCGATACCACCACTAGAGCCGCCGTCACAACTGAGACTACCACCCGACATAAAATAGGCCGATAGTCCCTCTCCTGGGCCATCATCGTCTCTAGCTAGACCTCCTCGAGATCATCCATAAAACCTCGAGAAGGCATCCCCTGGGTCAGTTCGGCATTGCGAGCCTCCGCTGCATCTGTACGTGCCACCTCTGCATCGGCACAAGCTCACTCGACCGCAGCCTCGGTAGTAGCCGAGCTACTTCCCTCTCCAGAAGGGCCAGCACCACCACCAAGTCCTCTAGCAGCATCTCCTTCCTGCCCTCCAAGATCGCCCCAAGGTCTCCAAAGAGGATCGTGGTCGACCAATCGAGCCACAGGGCAACCTACCTCGCCAACATCTTTAAAGAGTAACCAAAACTATGTCAGCATGACCATAAAAACACATAAGAACAATGTACTCAAACTAATTGAAGAAAACATAAAAAACATACCTATTGACCCCCAAGCATAACCAGGAAGGAGACCCATCTCTGGATCCCCCCGGAAGTCCATCCCTGCATACGGGAATGGCAGAAACATCTGGGGTTTCACCTCGAACCATGCCTCTGTCATGGCATTCCAATAATGCCCCACCATGCCCCCACCACCTCACGACATCACCGGAGCCCACCTCGTCATACGCGGCTCCCGTGGCCCCCCAAGAGGCACCGCCACCATTGGTCTCAGCAGAACTTCCCTCTCGTACATAATGCTGCACAAAATGCTGGCGTACACAAACAACTTCGATCCATTACAGACCTTTTTGATCTGCGTCACCATCCCATCATAGAAAAAATGAGCAAAATCAAAGAAATGACCGAACCTCAACCGGCGCAAAACTCCAACCTGCAGGCCTGATTCCTGATACGAAGCCGATGACCCTGCAAGTTGCATAATCACTGTCAGAGCACATCGCTCGTCCAAATCTGTCATTGATGCAATGTTGATGCACCCCTCCGTAAGAGACACCCCACCACAATGACGTCTCTGGAACCTCTCCAAATACACTCTCCAGGAAGGGAGTGGATACCTCAGCGCCTCACCATGAGGTAGTAACCTGGTAACAAAATATACATCCGTCTCAAGACGGATGGCCAGGTTAGTCCCACGTAACACAAACATGTTGCACCTCCTACGCCAATGCTGGATCAAGTAGTGAAGCAATCGATCCTGTGACCGAAGAAGCTCGTTTTCCACGAACTTCAGGATCCCCCATTTACCTATTTGACGGCATGCCCCAGCATCAGCAGCCAATGCAGTACGAATCTCAGGCTAATATTTCTCCCTCCACAACAACCTATCATCCAAACAAATACCCATCAACAACAGAAAAAACATCAAAAATAGGCAAAACTCAAAAAAATTTCGCCTCAGCCTTTTGCTCGCCTGTCCCTCATACAAGCGTGCTAAGGGCGCACCTGTATTTTCCACAAGTGTTCTTAAGATGCACCAAAGAAGGGGAACATAGTGCTTAAAGTGCACATATCCCTGGAAAATGCAGGGCACGCTTTTTCCCTTATCGCCCATGCAATCTAGGGAAAAAATCACCCAGAATATGTACAAGCCAAATTTGTACGGATCCGGCACCATCAGACTGAAAAAATTAAAGTGCAGGATGTCATGGAGGTTACATGGGAATGATATCGCTAATCCCTAGTGCTGAGGATGACCACAATAGCAAGAATCGCTACGCAGAAGCCTCTGACCTCTCAAGAAATCAACAAGTACAAATGAATTGAATTAGGGCCATATTAACCTATATATCGCCCTTTTAAAAAATAATTTGAGGACCATAACAAGGGATCAGAAGGTCTGTTCTCTGAACCGTAAGCTGCACCATGATCAACACTTCATAACAAACAGAGGCAATGCCACACATTCGCACTCCCGAAAAAATAATTTTTCAGCGCCGGAAGGTATGCCCTATCTCATCTTCTTTTTAAAATCTCATGACTTTCAATAATATTTGATAAAGAAGATTCTTTCACTTGAGGTAGTTGTTTTTGCAGGAAAAGCTCGCAAACCATTCACAACTCCATCCACTAAAAGTTCCAGAGCAGGTATCATTCTACCCCCATATAACTCTATATATCCTCACATCATTTCTCCATTAGAAATCAACCATAGCTTCCACATATCCAACCATGTTTATCATCACCTCACCCTGCATATGATAAAAATCCTCGTTGGTCGGTAGAGCCTCCCCCCCATAGCGCTCGTCACCCATAGTGGACCATATATCACATAAAAAGTGACGCCATGGCCATACCACTTTAGTCCAGGAAGCACCTCATTCCCATCCATCCACCGTGCATAAAGGTCAAGTTTTACCATACATAATAAAACCCCCTTCCCGGACAACCAGGTTATACAAGAAAATCAAAAGCGCACTACCGCAAGTCACATTTGGCCCACCATACCTCCACTAGCATAATCCCATCTGCGATACTTTTTCATCCGCTTCATCAACCTCACACATGAGACCAACCAATGGGGCCCCCTCCGTCAGAAAAAAACCTTCCTCACAACATCAGTGAGCAAACAATTTCATGTTTTGGGGCACCCGTCTCTATGTTTTGTACAAACCAAACCCCATTATTTCATTATTTTGGTAAGTGTACAAAGCCCGCAAATGGTGCACTATGTCCCCCACCCTCTCATTCATCTTTTATCCCATGGAAACAGTCCCTGAACACCCTTGGTCAGAGTATCACACCCCCACGCACAAGCCACCATGACATTCATAGCCAGTTTTTACCCACCTTGGAAGTCCTACCGACTCCAGGGATTTCCCCATTTGAAATAACTATGACTACCACCAAGCTGCTTAGTATACTCCAACCTTGGGCCACTGAATCCCCATCATCATTTTTTAGTCACCCCTCACCAACATGCCTATGTTAAACCCATCACATCCAGGTCCCTAACCCCTCATATCAGCGACCCCTCGTTCAGTTGAGGATTCATTTTTGTCAACTTCAACACCTATTTTCCAAAAAAGAAGCAGTACCTTGGATCACCCCTATCCATAAAAGGGGCATGCTCGGGTGGCACTGTGAGAGACATCATTTCCCACAGATGTCATAGATCCTCTTGAAATTCAACTACAACAAAAGCTTTCATGTCAATATGGTATCGTACCTTACAACCATTGTACTTTGATCAAATTCATTGAAGACCTGTGCCTTCATAACTGTCTCTTCTAGAAATGCTTACACGGGAAGGTCTCAGCCAGCACCTATGCATACAATGCGTAGTTATATGCCATACCAATTTTACGCATATGGGTGCCACATTCGATCTATTGTCAAAGAAAAAAATGCCCCAGAGGGCGTCATCAGTCCTCGTCAGCAACCACCAGATCACTACCATATTAGTGACATAGACAGAACATGTATTTGTCAAATAGATTTGTTTAACTAGCCACAACATCACAAGAATGGGACATGCATGCCTTGTAGAAAATTTGTTTATATATTTTATTATATTTTCTTATAGGGGTCCCATAGGACATGGTCATTCTTCGAACCGGTGCAGGGTGTTTCCAAATCTAAGCTTCACGCAAGTCTCTCTCTCTCTCTATGAAAAATATACATAAAATAAACTATAATTTATTTTGGCTATACAGTTCTTCCTAGACTTCACACATTAGGGGGCAACAGTTAACACTGGAAAATTGTACAAGCAGAAGATGACATTATTTAATGTCAGGCAGAAGGATCTACAGGGCTTAAAGACATTAGAGAATCTAGAAAGTATTTAAAAATATCTAAGGTCTGAGGAAAAATAAAATTTGAGTGAATCATAAATTCTTTTGCGTGCATAATCCTTCATGAAGAGCGCCTTTTGACCCGAAATGCACGCAATCCTCGGAGTGGCGAAAGTCACTTTCTGGGACCACAAAAATCACACCCCAGGATAGTGATTTCACACTTGAAGCCACCTAAGGACAGCCACCAAAGCCTCCTTAGACCTCAAGGGAGCACACAATGGAATTATCCCCCTCTTTTGGGTCACCATCCATAATGTACCAAGAGAGGGAAGGAGGATTTAAATTCTCCTATATAAGGCCACCAAGAGATGAAGAACTTGAGAGCACATTGTTACGCTGGCCAGAATTTCCCAAGAAATACCAAAAGTGCGTGATCTAGAGCTAAAGATAGAGGGGAATCAATTGTTGGCCAACCAAAAAGTTCAGTCCACCACAGTAGAGAGAGGGAGACTTTGCATCGAAGCAAGCTTGGAATTAAAAACATCCTTGCATCGGGACTTAGAACCCATGTTCTAGGGGTCCTTTGGCAAGAGGGTTAAATTTTCATCATCATTTCCTACCAGCACTCAATAAGAGGTGCTGAAGAGCCACCGTTTGGATTATTTTAGTTGTTTGACTCTATTCAAAGCTTTTGTTTTATTTGTTTTAGTTTTAGTTTATTTTTAGTTTATATATGCATGCTATTTCTCTATCTAGTATGTTTATGATTCTAGCTTGTTCCACTAACTTTCTTGACTCCACTTCTTTTTCTACCTGTGACCAATAACTTCAGACGGTAAACCACACCCCTTAAGTTGGTGTGATTTCATACATACGTGCACCAAACACAATAACACAATGGGTTCTATGATGAATACCCAAGATAACCCAGAAAGGGATTTCCAGATCTAGAAATCTAGGAAAATCACCCTCTTATGGCTTGCACATATACATTGCTAGATATACATATCTGCTGCATAATCTGATCAAATATGGATGCAATAGGATGTACAATCATATCTATGCAAGAATGGTTGATCCCTTCACTAGAACCTCAAGCTGGAAGCTCAAGATCTAGCTCCTCCAACCTTCTCCACTTAATGCAGTTGTTGTTAGACAACTTATGACAAACATTGCACTGTCAAGGAGGGAGGCTCTCTAGCCTACTGCTACATATGTCAAATAAGCTCAACAATGGTGGAAACAGTGAATGAAAAGTGAGGATCATATGGTCCCTCATAGGATTTCCAGCTGAAATACTAGAAACTTACTTCCTCCTTTAGATCTGCAAGACTGGAATATGCAATCCTTGAGGGGACTACTACTACAGGGAGGTAAAATACAATGGATTGAATGTCAAATATAGATATGCTACTCCTGAAAGTCTTAACTTGAAGAAAAAGGTGGAAGGATGAATCCTCCACCGGTTTCCTAGCTGAAATGCTAGAAACAACCGCCACCTCTCAAACCCTCAAGCATGAATATGTTATTCCTAAAGCTATATGTGCATATGAGAGTGGATGAATGTGACACCAATGTCTGATGATGAATAGAGCTCAATAGAAACCTTGCCATAGTAGGCACTCGAAGTCCCCCATGGGTAAGGGTGGGATTCCCGCTTTGGAACACCCTATGCTAAACAACACTGCACACTTAGCTAAACAACATAAGCGTGCATAGAAATATCACATGAAAAATATAGATCTAAAAAGATTAGAAATAATAATATAAAAACTTCCTTTTATGGCTGCCTTCATCTCCCTTATATGATTTTTGAGCATTCCATAGCCCTGACCCACCTCATAACTGCGCTGCACATGTGGCCACTAGCCTCCATGAAGACTGCGTTGTCTCTCCATGTTCTCCACCATCTCTACATTTAATTCACACTCTCTCCATCATGTGTACATTAGATGAACTACTTCCTCCACTATGTCATCATTAATGCTCTATGATCATACTTTGAATGCACCATGATCTTAGTTGACTTCCTCCAAGATCACCATTATTTTACATTAATGGTCCATGATCTCCACTCTTCCTTCATTTAAGAAGTTGATCCACTACTCCATAATGTAGATCTAGATCTAAAATATCCACATACACATATCAAAAGTGGATTTTATTCATCTATGGGGTTTGTGGGTCCCTCCACTCTTTTATTTACTTAATTAATTAAGAAAATTAAGAACTCTAATATTCCAATTATTTGATGGAAAAATGGGAATATTACACTGTGACATCATTTCCTCCATTGTTTCAGGGTCAGGCATATATGTGAAGGCTACAATTCTCAAGCTAGCCACAATATACTCCATTGGCATCACAACTTCTTGTCCATATACCATCCTCAATGGTGTTTGTCCCAGTCATCTCTATTAACAATGCATACTTTGGTGAGTGTACTCTCCAAAATATTATTAGATACCTCCACTATCCCATTTTCCTGAGGTTGATAAGTGGTACTCTTCTTGTGATAGACTTGAAATTCCTCATTCAATGATTCAATAGTCTTATTCAGAAAATGTGAGCCTTGGTCACTCATCAATATCTTCGGACACCCAAATCTAGACAAGATATATTCAAAAATAAAATTTGATGCAGTTCCTGAATATTTTTTCTTCGGCCCATCTTGTCAGATAATCAGTCACAGTTATAATATACTTCACATTAGTCTTATTTCTAGGTGGGTTGGTAGATCCCATAAAATCAATATCCCATTTGTCAAAATCCTGCAATGACACTTGGGGAACTAATGGAATCTCATCTCTTCGATAGGGCTTCCTTATTCTTTGACATATTCATGTGCTTTATAATACTCTGCATCCTTATGTAGTGTGAGCCACCATAATCCTGCTCTCAAGATCTTCTGCGCAGTATCCTTTCCTGCATAATGTCCACCAGTTTCACCTCCATGAGATTCTTCTAGAATCATTGACCTTTCATGTCTAGCGACATATCTAAGTAGTATCTCATTTGGTCCCATCTTATATAATTGTCTTGTTATCAATAAAAAATCAGCTACCTTTACCACCAATACTTTCTTCTGCTATGTAGTATATTTTGAAGAAACCATCCCTATGGTAAAAAAAGTGAATAATGTATGCAAAGTGGTCATATGTTACTCCGATTACAAACAAATGTGCATCGGGGATATCATATTCTATGCTATTTTGTTCTTCTCCTATTTCCAATATTGACAAATGGTTGGGTGTAATATTCCTAAATTAGCAGACAACTAATTGGAATATTAATTTTTGATTTTTCTCTTAGATAGAGGAATAAGAGGGTATGGAGACCCATAAATATCCTTAGAAAAAATAAAAGACACTCCTAGTGTGAATGGAGGTCATATAAAAAGCTGGATGGAAGACCCTTAGGTGTAAAAAGGGGCTGAAGCATGTTGAATAGGTCAACTTTGACCAAATCAAACAACGTTGTTATGGAGGAGTGGCATTAATGGTGAGACAACGTAGTTTTTGAGGGAGATTGATTGCATGATGATGGAAACCCTAATGAGTGGGACCCAAGGTGAGAAGGCTCACATTTTTTTATAAGGAAGAGGATGGCAGCCATATGAGGTTATGTTATGATTATTATTTTGATATGTTTGTTTATAATTTTTCTCTCTTCAGCCATTTAGCTAAGATTGCAGGTGTTGTTTAGCACAGGGTGTTCCTAGTCAGGACTATATAATATTCCTAAATTAGTAGACAACTAATTGGAATATTAATTTTTTATTTTTCTCTTAGATAGAGGAATAAGAGGGTATGGAGACCCATAAATCTCCTTAGAAGGAATAAAAGATACTCCTAGTGTGAATGGAGGTCATATAAAAGTTGGATTGAAGACCCTTAGGTGTAAAAAGGGGATGGAGCATGTTGAATAGGTCAACTTTGACCAAATCAAACAACGTTGTTATGGAGGAGTGGCATTAATGGTGAGACAATACAGCTTTGGAGGGAGATTGATTGCATGATGATAAAAACCCTAAAGAGTGGGACCCAAGGTGAAAAGGCTCAAATTTTTTATAAGGAAGAGGATGGTAGCCATATGAGGTTGTGTTATGATTATTATTTTGATATGTCTGTTTAGACTTGTTCTCTCTTCAGCTATTTAGCTAAGATTGCTGGTGCTGTTTAGCACAAGGTGTTCCCGGTTGGGAATCCCACCTCTTTCCTTGAGAGGCCTCTTGGGAGAGTATTAATCTATCATTTCCACACATCCGGCATTCTTTCCAAGCTTCAATATTCAGCTACAACATAGTTTCTGTTCAGATTTATGTTGTGTTGTAGGGTGTTGCAGTGGAGGGTTGAGAGACCCAATTTCTGAGATAGTATTTCATAGGAGGAAGGATTCCTTCTCTTGGGAGATCAGCAAGGAGGGATTATGAGCACATTTCAAATATTTGGCACCAGGCCAACCTATCCCCATCATTCACAGTGCAGTTTTAGCTGGGAATTGCGTTATTTTGGAGGGCAGTTTCAGAGGAGGGTCTATTGGCTCTTTTAGAGTGTTTTCTGTTAGGTGAAGGGTTCAGCCTTTCATTGGAGGATACCCTCGAGGAGATCTAAATTATATCTATATTATTTCAGCCTTCTATTTCATGAGCTTTTGTTTGCAGTGAATCTTCAGTCCTAGAGCTGTAGATCACCATTTGTATTTGGATGTATTTCTAAAAACCTTTCCCGGGTTCTCTTGGAAAGGTGTCTAGGAGGCTAGATCTTCACTCCTAGCATTATTTGAGCTATATAATAGCAGGTCTACATTGATCTATCTTTATGAAGCATTTTATGCCCTAAAAATGTGATTTCTTATCTCTGGGCATTTGTATGGCGGCTATTTCTCATGTCATGGCATATTTTGCTTGTAGAGGCTTGTTTTGTATTGCTTGAGTGACTTGATCCTCAAGATATTGTGCCTATTATTTTCTAATATGTTTAAAAAGATGGTTGTACATTTTTGTAATATCATGGTGCATTGATTTATTCATTGTTATTTCCATTATTGTGTTCATGTATTGTTGCTTCCCCATTTGGGAATATTACATCAGGTCTTGCATTCAACCTTCCTAGTTTAACAAAAAATTCAAACTCATACTCCTAAAATAATAATAACCATTCGTAAATATTCCCACCTAGGATAGTCTTATTGACCAAATAATTCAATGCAGAGTGATCTATAAACATCTTAAAGTGTGATCCCAGCAAATAACGTCTGAATTTTTTCAGGGCCTACACCATAGCTAGACCTTCTCTTTCAGTGGTATTGTAATTCTTCTCAACGGTAGACAACTTACTACTTGAAAAAGCTATAGGATGGTCAATTTTTCCTTCACAAGGTTGTGTTAATACCACTCCTAAAGCTATGAAATAAGCATCAATGTGGACATGGAATTCCTTATTCCAGTCAGGGAATACTATAATAGTCGCAGTTACCATCTTCTCTTTTAGTATGTCGAGGCTCTTCTAGCATTCTTTATCCCATTGAAAAGTCACATCTTTCTTCAGCAATTTCTTCATTGGCGCAGTGATCTACACATGCCCCTTAATGAATTTTATATAGTATCATGTATGTTCCAATGTAATGCATAGTTGTCTTACTGTCTTAGGTGGATCCAAATTTACAATGACAACAATCTTCATAGGGTCCACCATGATTCCTTGCTTGTGAACAACATGTCCCAAAAATATACCAAAAGGCACACAAAATATTCACTTCTTCAGATTCAAAGAGATCTGATGTTGTCTACAAGTGTCAAATATAAGCCTTAAGCTTCCAACATGGTTTTTCAATAGTCCAAATAATGTCGAGTCATCAAAGTATACTTCCAAAATTTGTGAATGTACTGCTTAAAATTTGCAACCACTACTTAGGAAAATATCGTTGAGGAATTCTTCAACCAAAAAGGCATCAATGTATATTGATATGAGCCCCATTCTATAGCAAATGTGGTCTTGTGTTGATCTTCAGGTGAAATTCTGATATGATGATATCCTAAAAATCCATCTATAAATGAATATGATTCCTGACCTCCGACATTATCCAATACTTCATTTGTGAAAGGTGTTGGAAAAGGATCGTGTAAGCATGCATCATTCAACTTCCTTAGGTCTACATATATCTTTATCTCTCTTTTTTTATTCTTTTCCTGCACCACCATAAGACTTACCCATTCTGACTCTTCGACACGTTCAATGATCCCTACTATTATCATCTTATCCAATTCTAGCTTCATTTTTTCCTTGTACTTTGGGTTCAACCTATAGGGTCGTTGCTTGACTAGCTTTGCATTAGGTTTCATGGAAATCTTCATGAATCTCAAATCTCCTGATATTCCTTTCATATCTGAATATTTAGTGGGAAACATTTCATGATATTCATGTAGTAATTATGTGACATTGATGATTGTTTCTTCATCTGAGTAATCTCCTATTATTTCAAACTTTGGTTCTTCTTTTGATCCAATGTTCACCTTCTTATTATTTAATGGCTATGTGATATCTGGCACATCTATATTTTGTACATGTACTTCGCAGTTCCCTTCTGATTTTACTATGTCAATGTTTGTGGGGTCTTATTCTTCTTCTGTAGTAATGTTATAGCATTCTAGAGCATACTCTAACTATGTGGTCCAATTAGGTTGCTTCCATTTCATTGTGGTTACTCATTCAAATATCTTCTCTTTTACTATCTGCAAGGCTGAATCTATGCCCGGACATTCATCCTCAAAGTTGAATGTTAGTATAAACCCATCAACCAAATCTACCCAATTCATAGTACCATGTTGTATTTATGTTTCTAGGTACTAATTCATAGGAATTATCTCCAATATGTGAATAAATCCATGCACCCATTCCTGCTGTGGAATCTCCTTCCATGCTATAATGCACAATTGGATATGCTCTCTAGGGTTAGTTTCACCATCATATTTCTTCTTTATTTCTATTTCCACTTGTCCAAAATTTATCCACATTAATATTTGACATTCCTACCAATATTATATATCCTTCTTGTGTGTGCCCCACCATCTAGTAGGGGTAGATCTTAGGGTTGTATCCAAAGTTAACAGTCTCTGATATTCTGGTACCCTTCCTTCATAATAATTTAGAAAAGTTTCTACATTACCCAAACCATCATAATAAGGTAGATTACATACCTCAGATGTCATGCAAAAACCTACTTTTGTTATTCTTGCAAAATTATTTGTGAAACATTCATGCAAGTTGTTCTTCCAATTCTCCAATTCTTCTTCTAAATTTGATGCACAGGTAATGCCATGATCCCAACTCAGCTTTCCATCTACAGTGGGGTTAATATATTCTTCTTCCTTGGCTATTAATCGATATATTTTATTAATACTTGATGTGTTGTACTCTTCTCTTACTAGATTTTTATATCTCACCCCTTCTGATGGATCTAAAGGAAAAATCACCCTCATATTGCTTCCTTCAAATATAATTTGTCTCTTCTTTAGATTTATTATGGCCAAATTATTCGCTTCCCAATAAATTCCAAGAAAATTAGGGTAAGTATTATTGTCATCAACAATTTCTATTACCTGGAAATTAGCAATGCTACAAAATCCTTTCAATATCTACTATGACACCTGATAGTCTTACCATACGAAAGATCTTTTGCCAATTTGTCTGTCTTAACTAAATATTTTACCATTGTAGCTTCAACTTACTCATTATTTCCCATGTATGCTTTTTCAAAACATTATCATTAGATCCCAAATCCAGAATAACTTGATCCATTGCATATTCTCCAATATACGCACTAAATCTCATCTTTTTGCCAATTATCTTTTGTCGATGTTATCTCAAATTGTGGTGATTGTTTCGATGTGCAGGAATATATCAATTCCTGAAGTCCTTCTATAGCCTTTTGATCTCTTAACAACTTCATACAAGTCTGCAGGAAATATCTCAACATACCTGCTTGATCTGCTGAACTCTATTTCAAAGCTCAATCTTGCATCATAGCTTGGTTCTGTGTCAGAAATATTGTCATGTCTCAATTAATAAGCCCTGGCTATGTCGTAGAAGTCAAAGTTCCTGCATCCATGAAACTTCACTTCACCTCCATAAACACTTTATTTTCTCTCTGAACATAAAAAACCAGAACTTTCTCCGGATTTTTTCTAACCCATGCACCTAGATTTTCAAATTACTTCATTCCATCATTTTTATGAGTTCCAGTTGCAGCTCCACTTCTAGTGACAATTTTAACACAAGGTTCATCGATCCTTCTTTCAGCCTTCATCATTTGGTTTTTTTTTGTGGGCTACTGGTTTCTTTTCTCTTGAATTTTTTCCATAAGTATAGGAAAATCTTCAATTATATGATTGAAATATTTGTAATACTTACATGTCGTAGAAGGATTCTAGAAATATCTTGCAAAATGGCTTGCCTTTCTCTATTTATAGCAAATAATTAGACCTCTTCCTTGATTAGCTCCACCACCTCGACATCTTCCTTGATAACCTCCTCGACCTTCATAACTGTGTTGTCCATTATCATCCTATGTGCACTCTTATTCTTGCATTCTGTAAGTATCAGCACTTCGTTCTATCACCAGTTCATAACTTTGACAGTTATTTTCATCATGTCCTATTGAACTAAAAAAATTTCAAAGTAGGTTCCTTGGGGTCTACACATATTTCTATAATAAATAACACTCTTTTAGGAAAAAATTTCTTGTAGTTCTTCATATCTCACACCACTGACCAGATCCTGCATTCAAGGGATTAGGTGCTCCACTAGCCAAGTAATCTCTGAAAATAGGGCAATGTTTCTTAGAATGGCCCTCTAATTTTCACTTCATACACCACACTTCTTCTTTGACTTATTTTCCCTTCTTGATATCCTACAATTGCAAGATCAGGTTTTCTAGTTGAATTTGAATCTACTACATACCGACATTAGTGTCCCCTATCGGCGAAGCCTCCAACTTCATGGAAATTTCCAAAGCTTTAGCTTGAGTTTCTATCTTCTGTTATGTTAATGGAAAAATAATATGTGGCAACAATGCAGCTATAAACCATTCCATATGCTTCTCTCGGGGTATATTGAAACTCACTTGATCTAATGACACCTTAAACCTTTGATCAAGCTCCCAAACACACTCATTTAATTTATATTTATCTCCTTTAGCTGAGTAATGCACTGTGATTGAGACTTCAGCTTTTAAACTCTTGTATCAACAATTTCTTAATATCTGCAAATGTACCATTGTGAGTGGTCGAATACTTCATGTACCATGTTTGCTCTCTATTTCATAACTTCATAATGAGCTGCACCTTTTTTTATATTTTCATTAGTGATCTTCTTTTTTTTCCATACAACTTCGGCTAAAAACAAAACTTCACTGGCTCTTCTGAACCAATTCCTCTAAAAAAAAGTAGCTTAATATCATCATCCATACCTCCTTTTAGGGCGTAAAGGGGAGGGGGAGGGGAATGGGGAGTAGGAGGGGTATGGGAGCAAGGAGACCACCAACACCCTCACTACTGTTGGGTTTTGTCTTCAACAATATCTCAAGTTGGTAGGGGGTATAATGTGGAGTTTTAAGGGATTTCTCTGGGTAGTTTTCTTCTCTTTCACCTTCAGATTCACTCAAAAGGGGGCTATAATCAGTCTCTCTAAAGGTCTTTGGATCTTCTTCTTGATATATCTTTCTAGTATATACTCTATACATTTTTCCACTTCATGTTGTATCGGCTTCTTTCTCAAATTTACTTATTCCTCCAAACATAATTAAACTTGCAGTCTAATTACATCAACAAAACTATTTTTTCACACAAAAGAATCTTAATCCACATCTTCAAAGAGTTCAGATAGTTACCTCGTGGTACTTTTCTTCGTTGTAGGACACAGTCGAGTCTATATTGAACTCGGTAATCAATCCACCCAAGAAGATATCGATCCATAAATCAACATCCCTTGAAATCTTGTTGTTAGTACTCCTGAGTCATTCTATCAGCTCAAAAGTCCATGTTGTAGGTTCGTCGTTCTTAAAGCAGACTTTCCTTTCAGTTAACCTTAATACCCACTCATAGAGTTCACCATGGAATGATCTGAAGAAAATTCCATATTGTTCTATAAAAATATATATTTGCAACCAAACTTTAGATGTTACGCATGGATTTTTGTTCTCTTGATCTGCAAATTATCGCTCCTTCTGGACTATCCAATCTTGAATATCCTTCTTTGATGAGTTCCACGTCCACATATCTCTCAAAAATATCCTGGTTTGGGAAAAAAAGCCATTTGTTTTCTAATTTGGGCTTGACCCAGGTTCGATCTATGCTTCAAACCAAAAAAAACCTTAATCATCGTCCCTTTCGGCAACAACCTGTAAGCATATCATAGACTCACCCGAGGTGACTATGGGTGGTTGCAGAACCAATTTTCTGTAACCTTGAGGGACTGAATGATGTGGCTAATCTAATGTGATACTATTATCCCTTAACATGCATAAACTTACTGCATTTTATCAAGCCCTTCACATAATTCACCACCTTCAAAAAAACATATAAACAATATCATAAACTACATTGTTATAATGTAGAACTAGAGAAATTACTTCGCAACAACTAATATTAATAAAATAGACATGAACACATAAGAACACAAAGTATCTTCACAAAAATTATTCTTTTATATTATGATGGATCTTTAAGTACATTTAGCTTTTCCAACCTACACACATAGCTGCAGGTGGTCGACGCACTAAGCCGCAAACTCTTCAAAGGTATTTTCGCACACAGTTCCAAAGCCTTTCCTTCAGTACGAAATATAGATACAACTAGATCATGACCATATAGCTTACATCACATATTCTCTACATGAACTCTAACATAGCATTACATCATTACAAAACCATGGTCTAAATACCATGGGCTAATCAAAATATAACAAAAACTAACCCAAGCCCATTACAAAATGAGTGGCTTCTACCCACCAAAAATACCCTAGGATACCACGCGGTATCTACAAAATGTCGTGTTGCATTGTATACTTCGTGCTCTACTCCTCAAAATGCGGATAATTAGCCAGAATTGAGTCCAAGTTGGTTTTCTCCCAACACTGGTGAGCCTAGCTCTTCCAGGCTTTCCCAAAATTTGGCATAGCTACTAGGACTCAATGAATGGGAGGGAGAAATTATCGAATTTGGTACGCTTATGGTTTGATTTGGTACAAGAAGAGATCAAGTGAAATACGAGAGATGGAATTTCATCCAAGGGAGAGGATGAGGAAAAATTTTCATCGGTTGGAAAGGGAAAGAAGGGAAAATGGAATAAATCTCAAACAAAACCAGAATCCAGCTAAGGGGGAAAGAAGAAATACTTGTCCAGAATAAAATTCTTCAATTTTCATGAATTCAGGTACTATTCTACAAAGTTTCCACACAAAAATTCTAGCAATAATAATTCTAGCTTTAGAGGTCCTAACCCAGGTTCGGATTTATGGCTTGCCAACAAACCCCTATACTACTGGCCCTTTTGGAAATGGCCTTCGGATGCAAGTCAAGGTCTCACCCAAAGTAGTATGGTAGGGTGTTGGAATCAGGTTTCTGCACCCTAAGAGAGAGAGAGAGAGAGAGAGAGAGAGAGAGAGAGAGAGAGAGGAAGTTAATGGAAGCAGGTCCTTTAGTCTACGACCTACGTAGGAGAAACCCTAACCCTGAATCTTATTCAGATGAAGATCTAGCAGAACCCGTTAATCATAATACAACCAAACAACAGATACAAATATGACTAGATTTATGCATTCATTTTATTCAACAGTATCGCATCCACATGAACATTCAATAAATCATCAATATTCAAGAAGTAGATTCTACAAATCACATATAGCTGGAAATTAAGAACATTCAGATATCAAAACACTATTTTCATTCATTCGCAATTTGATTCACTTACATAATTTATCTATCAGCCCGCTCACACAGCTAGTGGGGTCTGCACACAGCAGGACCCAAGGTCTCCACACACACAGCCAACAAGAGCCCTTACCCAAATAATTAATAATAGATCTACAAGTTCATATTCACCTTTCAGTTCTTCCCTAACTTACCTTAGACTCGATTTATCTCATTATTTATAGCATGGTAGCATGCGCTATCATATGGTCTACAAACCATGGTTTTTGGACCCTTGGTCTACCCTTTGAACCATTACAATTCATTGGGGTTTTTGACCCACCCCAGACCCCCTGCGCTAGACTAAATATTACAAAATATTACAAAACTGGACAAAATTGTGGTTAGGGAACCCCATTCCAATAGTTCCCCAACACAATCTTGTGACTCGTCCCAAGTCACAGCGCCAGCAGGGTATTCATCATTTCCTTGAGCTGCTCAATCGCAACGGTTAACGAGGGTAGAACACGAAGGCTCTATGCGGTGGAAATATACACAATATCAACCATCTTCTACGAAGTTTGGCCTTCTATTGCAACAGTGACACTGTCCAAGGTCTGGTTCAACTATCGCACAACCCTTATAACTCCTGCGAAAGCTTGAGAGCTTCACTAGCCCAAGCGGTGAGATGGTCGTTGAGTACTTGTTTCTTGTGCTGGAGCCCCACAACTTCACTTCAGAGCGCGTGGTTGGTATTAATATGCGCTATTCACCGGGCTGGAATAAGGGTGGTCATAGTGGCTTCCATCTGTTCAAAATATTGTTCCTTTTGGTGCAATTCTTGATCGATTTGACGGAGGAGAGAGTCATGCTGTACCTGGGACCATAATTCCATAGCAGTCTCAAAAAGAGTGGTGCCCTGACTGATCTGCGATATAATAGTGTTCGTTTCTTCTGTTACTAGAACTACTCATTGGGCGTGCACTTCTAGTGGGGTCTCAAGTTGTATCTTGGCCTGCAATTATGCTATTTGAAGTTCAAAATCGACCTTAAAACATGTACCTCTTTTTGAGACACCTTCAAGGCAGTGACCAAGCCCTCAACCTTGGCCTGTGGCACAACAAAGGCAAGAATTACTTTCGAAATGTCTTCACAGATCCTATCTATCAACTACTCTAATGCATCTTGTTGCGCTATGGTGGCAACATGCACCTCCCGGACATGGGCGGCTTCAGCAGCTTGAGTCAAAATGGTCTGCTTGGCCTCACTGAGGTGCTGCTGTGCATGGAGTTCTCTGTGCTAAAGTTCACTAGTGATGGCGGTAAATAACTCGTGCAGCTCTGCACTTGCCAAGAAACTAACATCGAGGTCGAATGACGAGCATGCCCAGAATTGGGTGCATAATTCGTCAGATTCCATTGTAAAAGTAGCATCAGGGAGAGGACATATTATGTTTTCCGTGATGGTGGTTAGGGATATAACTAGAACCGGCTGGCCCATGTTGTTCTACCTTGCTTGATCCACGCTCACCGGAAGGGTGTCCTCTTTGAGCCAGAGAGCCTGTAGCTCTAATTGCAAGACCTCCACTACGGCCTTGTGCTAGTTTTTCCAAGCAGTCTAGTGATCCGCAGACACAATCGTGACGAAGTCAATAATCTACTCGAGGTCATCCTCTATCAATGTAATCTTTTTGTCGGTGCCAGGCTTAATAGCCTTACGCTTCTTCCGATACCCCTTAGGCAGTTGGCAGGCACTCTTAAGACCATGGGGCCCCGACACGTCCTGCGTCATCAAGATAGTTAAGGTTCTGATCCAAGGGGGACTCTGGCTCTGGCTACACAATATCACTTTTGAGGTTTGTCTGTCGCGTTGAAGCAGGAGTCACCGAATCTTTCGTTGTGATGGGAAAAGCTGTATCTTTTTGTAGTCTTCCCAAATGGGGAATGCAGCAATATATGAACACAAAACTGGAAATAGTAGTGTAAATCAACTTATTAACATTGGAGACCAATATAGAGTCATAAAATCATGTATTATATCAGAAAATCAATACAAAATAGTGAGGCATACATCAAATACAATGAAGGAACAAGCCTCCCATAAGAAATCACTCCCAAAAATGAGTTGTTGTCACAATACAAAGTGTCGGAGAGTTGCTACATTGCAGTCATATTATGAATAGCTATAGATGGAGATGATACAATGATGTAAAAATACTAATATATGCCCCAATATAATCTAAAAATACAGATCTGGGCACTAGATCATCTTTCTAATACAACCCAAGAGGGTTTCCAGAAAATGCACACAATGTGCCAATGTAAGTTGCAGCCCTAGGGCTGAAGATATGCTAAAACAACTGAAATGAGAATATATGGCTTAATATGATGTATAGAACTACATATCTTCTCTAATAGATCCTCTGGATGAAAGAATATCTCCTCTACTGAAGAAATCACTTCTCAAAACAACCACTGCAACTACCCCTGCAACTCCTCCCTAACATAACGTAGATCTGGACTGAAACTATGCTGTAGGGGATAAATCTTCATTATCCCACTGCTAAATGTGTTAATAAATCTCAAGGGGCTTCTTTACAGGCCTTCCAAAGGATGGAAACCTTCCTCTACTACAAAACTAGCTCTAAATACACCCAATCTAATTCTCCACTGCTGCACCCTGCAACACAGCACAATATCCTGAAGAAACTACGCTGATGAAGAAAGTTGTAGCTTGGCCTGAAAACTTGAATTTCGAAATTAAATTCAATGCTCTTCCAATAGGCCTCTCAATGAAAGAGGTGGGATTCCCGCTCGGAAACACTCGGTGCTAAACAACACAAAAATCTCAACTAAACAGCTGAAGAATGCAAGAATTCTAAACAGACCACATACAAAATAATAATACAAAACATGAATAACAATGGCTACCATCCGCTTCATATATAGTTTGTAAGCCTTCTCACATTGGGTCCCATCCATACATGCCACTAAGCTCATGCAATTTGTCCTCCACTAAAACTACGTTGTCTCATCATAAATGCCACTCCTCCATGACAGTGTTGTTGATTTGGTCAAAGTTGACCTATTCAACATGTATCCCATCCAATTCACACTGAAAGGTGCTTAATCTAGTTTTTTATTCTCCCTCCTTTCACATTAGGAGTGTTATTATTCCTTCTAAAGAGATTTATGGGCCTCCCTACCCACTTATTCTCCTACCTAGTGATAAAACAAACTATAATATTCCATTTAGCTGAAGGCTAAATTTTTGGAATATTATAGTCCTCCCCTCCAAAATGTTGCTTGTCCTCAAGCCACTGCAAGGATGTGGAAAAATTCTCCCTCCTTACTCTTGTAGCCTCCTCATCAAATATTCCCCACCACTGCTCAAAATAATCTGCAATAAATCTGCCCCCCAATGGTTCCTCCCAAGTATGCAAAACCAAATGGCTCACATCATGAAAAAGTGGAAGGTGTAAGTAGAAACCTTCTTGTTCTCTAATGGCCTCTTCAAGGTGAGTGAGATTATTAAAATTGGGAATCTCCATTCCAATAAGATACTCCCATACCCATGCTATCATCCAAATGAAATGAGCCATCCTAGGTAGCTCATCAAAGAAATCCTCAACCCCCGATTCAAGCAACGTATTGGGGTTGAATGGAGAGATTAGATTTTTCCACCCATGTTGTTTCTCTCTCCATTTATGATATGTATGGGGCTTCTACTGATCTTGGGCTAAAATATTATGGTCTCCAAGAATGTCCCAAGTTACCCCACAATTCAAAACATCCATGAAGTGCCTCTCCCAAGAACTCAAGTTCTCCAAATGGCTCCTCCCACATGAAGACAAGAGATGTAGTGTGGAAATCATGGCTTGCCCATTATTTCTCCTAAAACATGCAACATATGAAGTATGGATAATCATACTCCCAATGGGCACCTCCAACTCTTGTGCCATCCTCCCAAAAAAGCTTCCCATAAGAACAAGAACATCATCAATATATGGAAGTAAAGACAAATAAAAACAAGTTGCCATATGACAACCGGGAGGTGGATCATAGTTCCACATGTGGAACCAGCGCAGTGCATCCCTTGCCTGCCTCAAAAAAAAGTATAACAAGTGTCATTCCATCCACTTTTTTTCTACCACAATCATCCTACAAGATGGGATCATGAAAGTAAAATTTGGTGCCAATGGTGCACACCAAGAATCATGTGGCATCTCCCACAAACCACCAATAGAATGGCCAACATCAATGCTGCAAATGGCCTCAAGTACATCACAATATGATATACAAGAAGGAATGATCCTCCTTGGTACAATATTTTTCTCATAAAAACAAAAGGAGAACAAATCATAATGCATAAATGTACATCCTCTACAATGTACTTTGCTCACTGAGCTGAAATGGCCCAACTGAAAGCTCTCCCTCACTCTCAATGAGTAGGAGAGTGGTTGTGACAACCTCTCCATAATTATCCGAGCTACACATCTCTACATATGATGACATACATCCTGTTGGATTCCCTCCCAAGTGAACTCATCCATCAAGGAATGATATGCATCAAAGTGCATGGAAAGAAAGTCCACGTGTGCTACATGTAACAACTTCTTCGTGAGCCTAGAAGCTCTAGTTAAGAAGACTCTGCCATAATAATAGATGAACCCATCATTCACCATGTATCTATCATCTTACTCCAGGTCATCAAGAATCATGCAAGCACCAAGATCCTTGGAGTACTCTACCAAAAGTTGAGACCTCCAATATGGATCAATCCTCCTAAGAGACAACGCTGAAGATCTGAAATGTGAAGCTCCCCACATGCTTTTGTATTTTCTTGTGACATCCCTCATGCCAAATTCATCCTCCAAAGTGTTTCCATGCCCATCATGTAGCTGCTCATGCTCAAGTAGAAGTGGTGGCTTTTGGAAGTTGGCCTCCCATGAGAAGCTACCCTCCAAAAGGAACCTCTTGATCTTGGCCAATGTAAGCATGAGTGGCCTCCATATACTCCAATATATGGAGGATTCCTTCTTGAAGGGAAGTACCCTCTGTTTATCCAAATCCATGGAGTGGTCTCCTTGCACCATGGTGGTTCCATCCTCCATCACTGCAGCAACTTCTACCGGTGCAGAATATGTAGTGAGAGTGGGTAATGCTGAAAATGGGAGAGTGTATCCCTCCTCCTTGAGTCTATCCCAAACCCTCTACGATATACTAGACCCCTCCAAGGTATTCACCCCTTTGGAATCTAAGAGTGGTGAACCAAATGGTAAGATGTCTCTCACCAACTCTAGATCCGGTGGCCTCCCAGGTGGAATGCCCCCATGTAGTGAGACATCAATATCTAAAGCAGACTATATATATGAGTGGACTAATTTGTCCCTCTTTCACTGTGCAATAAAATATCCTTCTTCTGTGTAGAAACCTCCTGAAATAGATGAGGGTGAATTCTCATCATCCCTTGATGCTGATCCTTCTTTTCTTCTTCTCCTTCCATTTGCCAAGTCTTACAATCCACAAAAACTGATACATGCTGCTCCAGAATTGTACTTTGGTTCCCACATGTTAGATCATTTGGAATTCCTTGCAAAGACACAAGGGCTCCTCTAATGGAAGCAATGGCTCCCTTTCCACCTCCATGTGGTGATGAACCTCTTCCTAATGGTACAATGCTGTTAGCTTTTCTTTGCTCATCCTCTTCATCAATATTTGAGAATGCCTCATCATCAATGAGAGACCCTAGATCTTAGTCTTCCCTTGAAGGAGGAATATCCATGTCTTCATCTATAGAAGAGGGCTCTTCAAGAAGTGGGGATCTTTCCCTTGGCAAGGTATTATGCATGTTTTTATCCCCTTCAATAGAAATATGGAGTGCATTTGGTAAAATAGATCCCTCCAACTCATGCAAAGGTTTTGAATTTTTGGGTTCAACAAAAGATGTTTCACAATGTTTAATATAAAATCTTTTCACTATCTTCTTATTGAACCCTGCATAAGTATTTACACTTGCATGATGAAATGAAGCAGAACTATAAAACCACCAATCATTGGCCATACCTTTAAGAGGCAGCGCTGCTACTCTGATGGCCTCCTTTCTGAGACTTGGTGTAGCTGAAAATAGGAATCTAGCTCCTTCACCCAAGCCTTGGCTGTGCACTTTGATGATCCATCAAAGTTAGGCAGAAATATTCTACCTCTTTTGCTTTTTTTATGGCTTAAGGTTCTTCTGTATTCCTTGAGTTGGCAAAACCCTTGGAATTCCAAGTGCTCTTTGAATCTTCAGGATTGAGACTCATACTCCTGAAGATAGTCATTCAAGGTCTCCTCCTTTGGTGCATCTTCTTCCTCCATTTCTCTTGCATTGAATGTGGGCAATAAATTGTGTTGTGGATCTGCATGTGTGGCTGAATGATCACACCCATCATGTGAATATTTATGGCTTTCTTCCCTTTCAAACCCTCTTGGAAATTTTCTACACTTCTCCCTTTTCATCTCCTTGATATCTTTCTTGATATTTTTCACAGTTTGAAAAAGAAGCTAGGAGAGCCTTTATTCCTTCATTTATCCAAATAATGGAGTCAAGCCTTTATTTCTTCTATACAACTTCTCCTTTCTATGAGAACCTTCTCCTTCTAATGGCATAATTTCTTGAATGCACAAGCTAAGCCAAGATTATGCTCCGATACCACTGTAATATTCCCAAATGGGGAATGCAGCAATATATGAACACAAAACTAGAAATAGTAGTGTAAATAAACTCATTAACATTGGAGAGAAATATGGAGTCATAAAATCATGTATTAGATCAGCAAATCAATACAAAATACTGAGGCATATACAATGAAGGAACAAGCCTCCCATAATCAATCACTCCAAAAAATGAGTTGTTGTCACAATACAAAAGGCCGAAGAGCTGCTAAAACGTAGTCATATTATGCATAGCTATAGTTGGAGATGATACAATGATGTAAAAACACTGATATAGGCCCCAATAGAATCTAAAAATACAGATTTGAGCACTAGATCAGATTTCCAAGACAACCCAAGAGGGTTTCTGGAAAATGCACACAATGTGCCAATGTAAGCTGCAGTCCTATGGCTGAAGATATGTTGCAACAACTGAAATGAGAAGATATGGTTGAAGCTAATGTAGAGAACTGCATATCTTATCCAATATATCCTCTGAATAAAAAAATAGCTCCTCTACTGAAGATATCACTTCTCAAAACAACCACTGCAACTACCCCTGCAACTCCTCCCTAACATAACGCAGATCTGGACTAAAACTACGCTGTAGGGGATAAATCCTCCTTAGCCTACTGCTAAATGTGTTAATAAAGCTCAAGGGGCTTATTTACAGGCCTTCCAATGGATGGAAACCTTCCTCCACTGCAAAACTAGCTCTGAAGACACCTGATTTAATTCTCCACTATTGCACCCTGCAACACAGCACAATATCTTACAGAAACTGCGCTGATGAAGAAAGTTGTAGCTTGGCCTAAAAACCTGAATGTGGAAATGAAATGCAATTCTCTTCCAAGAGGCCTCTCAAGGAAAGAGGTGGGATTCCTGCTCGAGAACACTTATGCTAAACAACATAGCAATCTCAACTAAACAGCTGAAGAATGCAAGAAGTCTAATAGACCACATACAAAATAATAATCCAAAACATGAATAACAACGGCTGCCATCCCCTTCATATATAGTGTGTGAGCCTTCTCACATTGGTTCCCATCCATACATGCCACTAAGATCATGCAAGTTGTCCTCCACTAAAACTACGTTGTCTCATCATAAATGCCACTCCTCCATGACAACACTTTTGATTTGGTCAAAGTTGACCTATTGAACATGTATCCCCTCCAATTCACACCCAAAGGTTCTTAATATAGCTGATTATTCTTCCTCCTTTCACATTAGAAGTGTTATTATTCCTTCTAAGGAGATTTATGGGCCTCCCTACCCACTTATTCTCCTACCTAGTGATAAAACAAACTATAATATTCCATTTAGCTGAAGGCTAAATTTTTGGAATATTACACTTTTGTTGTTGTGGTGAGGCCAGATGTGCCTGTTGTTCCTGGGTCGGTCATTTGGGTTGCGACCTTCCACTTAGGTGGCTAAGTGGAAATTACCTATTCAATTTCTGCTTCAGTGGTCATATGTGGAAGGGTATACTAGGCGAGATCTTTATGGCCCCAAATCTGTGCATTATTCATGGTCACTTGAAATGTTGCGATATGCTTGTATTTGTTGTAGACCGTCGGGGACAAGTGCAGCTGGGAATGAATTTCCACAGTTACGGTCTGATCATAGAGCACCCAAAAGGTCTTATTGTCCTCCCTGGTTGGGATCCTTTGAGTCCCATTTATTGGAAAACTGTGCTCCTTCACACATGCCGAGCTCAAAATGGGGGAAGACGGCTTCTTCAGGAGTCTCCAATGCAACTAAGGCAATTAGCAGTATTAGCCAGGAGTAGTAGAAATCTTTTCCCTCATCCTAGGCATCACACAGATTGTCAAGAAATTTGTCAACCAGCTACTACGACCAATTGAAACAAACTCCCTTTTTCATCTGCCAGCGAGTTGCATTACATGGGTGGGGGTAGCTGTCACCTGGCATTTGCGCATCAATTTTTAGGAAAGAAGCAGGGTACCCATGCATGTCCTTGGATCATTGATTGAATCAATCTAAAATCCTCGTTTGTTGCGTGTGACATGGTACCCTTATCGGACATCTTCAGCAATATGGTGCTCAAACTTCTTGACAGTGCTTTCTTTAGGATCTGGCCCCTATATGGGAAGGCTAGTTATCCGGTGAATTAAAGCAACATTAATGGGTATGCGGCCTTGGAGCCATAAGCACCCATTGTGAATGAGCGCCGACAGCTGGCAAACAAAAAAGTCAGTGATGTTGTACCAGCCAAAGTGGGGGAGGCGCAACAGGTTTAAGACCCCTGACTGGGCTAAGCCTTTGACCTATGCCATTGGCTCAACCTTTATTACATCATCATCGAGTACCCATTCTAGGTATAGCTTCGGAGCTAGTGAAGGGAAGGCGTCCAGGTTGCCCAGATCATGGTCATCGAATTTTATGAGGGGGAGGACGCCGAACATTTCTCCTTGCTAGGGCACTTCTTCTCAGACCAGAGGCATATGAAGGGAGGCGCAAATGACATTAAAATTCATGGGAGTGTGTGTTCTTGTGCTGCGTGGCCTAACATAAGGTGGTAGCCAAGTCAACGAAGCCGCATGCAAGCCTTCTGCTGTGAGCGCCATTGGGCGCTTGGGTGGAGCAGGTGATCGTCCCTTAGATGATTTTTGAGGGGAAAACACAATCTGAGAAGACATACGAGGTTTCCCTCTAGCCCACTTCGCCTGTTTTACCTTCTCTTTTCCCTTCTACTTTGCTTGGTTAGAGACGACCTCCTTTTTTTCAGTGGTTACTTCAAGGACCTCATCAGATCTAATTCCCCCAGAAGTTGTGGTAGGAAGAGGCTCATTAGGGTTTTTCGCGGTCATTCTTGCTCAGAATATGAATTCAGCATTGCTACTGTCAGACAAAGTAGCTTGCTCAATCATGTGGATGGCAATTAGACACAGGAAATGATATTTATCAAGGTGGTCGAGGCGTGAGAGTTTTGGATAGCAATTAAATCTTGTGGAACCAAAAGTCCTCATCTTATAGCCCTTGAGGCTAGGAAACGACCTGTTTAGCCTTAATTGCATTTCATTATTGCGATAACGGTAAAAAATCTTCATGAATCACCACATTAATTTCCACCTACCCACTTTGTCAAATGGAAAGAGCAGTTTTCCACACTCATGCCCCGTTCCAATGGCTAGTTTTTTCCACCATGCGCAACACCTACGCCTGTATCACACCCACCCACACCTCCAGTCCTGCGCATCATCCTTGTGCATCCATTTATTTTGTCTTTATGTCCATGGCCAGGTGCGCGTAGCAACCGTTATATAGCTACTCTGGCCATATAGTTATTTTATCAGCACCGAGGAGTCCCTATAAGGTTTTAGACGACTCCCATTAACATATCTTGGTATAATATCTCCACGTAACGTAGCCAATCTGACCGCACCTCCATTGGTAATTTCCTTCACTATATACAGGCCCAGCCAGTGCTGAAAAAACTTCCTGGCTGTTGCATAAACTGGTTGTCATAAAGTAGTAACAATTCGTCCTCCTTAAATATCTTCCGTTGAATGTGTCGATCATGCCATGCTTTTTTGCGAGTCAAACCCGTTGTCAAAAATGAAAAATAAACCCATCTTCTCTCTAGCCAGAGTTACCTTAGTGTGTGGTCCTCCATGATGTCTGAGTCCACCATATTTGTGAAAGCTGAAATTCGCAGGCTAGGAACAATTTATTCCATCGGCATGATGGCCTCCTTCCCGTAGATCCTTCGAAAGGGTGTATTTCCCATGAGTTTCTTACATGTATTCCTATAGGCCCAAAGTATAGAGGAGATGTGCACATCCCAGTCGCTCTGTTGTGCGTTACATACCTTAGTGAGCACATGTTCCAAAATTTTATTAAAGGCTTCTATAGTCCCATTCGCTTGCGGATGATATGGGGTACTATTTGCATGTTGAATCTGGAACTCCTCGGTCAGAGCCCTAATAGTTTCATTAATAAATGCATACCTATGTCACTCATCAGGATCTTTGAACACCCAAACCTAGTAAGAATATTTTCAAAAATGAATTGTGCAACATTATCTGCAGTACAATCCTTGACAGCTTTTGCTTCCACCCACCTGGTAACATAATCCATGGCAGTAATAATATACCAAGCACCTGTCTTCTTTCTTGGGGGATTAATGGGGCCAAAAAAATCGATGGCCCATTTTTTGAATTCTTGCAGGGCCATCTGTGGTTGCAGCGGCATCTCATCTCGTGTAATATCCCAAATCAGGAAAATGCTACAACAATGAGAATATCTCAACATATTCTAATGTTGGAGACTCAGCAATATGAAAACACAATAATGGAGTAGCAGTAACACTCAACTCATAGAAACATGAGATAAATCTATAGCCATCTCATTAAATAATAGTAGTAACAAATGATTACAAGATCTTGAGGAAAAAGGTTACTCAAGATAGGCAATGCTCAGCCTCAAGAAACAAGTACAAGAAACATGATAGAACCACTGCTACACATGTATACTCAAGCTATGACAGCACTGTTTTATAGAGAAACTGCATGCTACATATGTAAAATAAATGTATGTACAATTATATGGCCCAATACAACATTGGGAGTGAAGATCTCAACTCCAAAAGGCTACCTCATGTCAATCCTGGAAGGATTGGCTATAAAATACAAAATCAGCAAAATGTCGGAGTTGCTGGGTATCAGTTGCAACTCAGAAATAGAACTGGATGGAGATGGCTGTAGATGATGCCCAAATTGAATTTTCCTCCTCCAATGGATCTTTAGAGTGAAAGGCTGATCCTCTCACCAAATGTCTTGCCCTCCAACAATCTGCAAGAGCCCCACTGCAAATGCTTCACTCAAAATAATGCAGTCACTGGATGGAACTGCTCTGTAGGGGCAAGGGAATAGGTTGGCCTGCTGCCAAGACGTGAAATAGGTGCTGAAACCTTCCTCACTAGCTTCCCATATGAATGGAGACTCCTTCCTCTGAAAATCAGCTCTGGAAGTGGTGTTGAGGTCCTCCACTGCAACACCCTTCAACACAGAGTTATGTTGCTACAGCAATAACGCTATCCTAGAGGAGAATGCTTTGGCATTAAGCCAAGAAATGTGGAGAATGAAGATAAATCCCTCAAGAGGCCTCTCAAGAAGGAGAAGGAATCCTAAACAGGATTCCCCCCGACAACTCTTGCTAAACAACAGAGAATGTACAATGTCTGAATAGACAATGAGATGAATAATACAAGCATGAGAAACAATGGCTACCTTGCCCTCATTTTAAACAAGTGAAAGCCCCTCTCTATGGGTCCCACTCCTCTTAGGGTTTCCTCCACCAAATAACCCTCTTCCCATTCATACTGCGTTGTTTCTCTAAGTGTTCTCCACCTCTTATCCCAGCGCTGTTGACTTGGTCAAACTTGACCTTGTCCACTTGTAAATAACCCTGTTCAAACATGAGGGTGTGAAAACCAGCTCCAATGATGATCCCCTTTCATACTAGGAGGGATTTTATTGAGATTTTCATTATGCATCGGTATCCTTACCCATGTATTCTCCTCCTAGGTGAAATCAGTAAAAATTAATATTCCAAATTATTGTAGGAAAAATTTGGAATATTACAGTCCTCCCCTCCCAAATGTTGCTTGTCCTCAAGCAACTGCAAGGACAGAACTGGAAAGCCTCCTCTAAAGGCATGGAGTTTATGATGTGTTAAGGAACATCTTCCTCATGTGGATCCTCCATCCCCCAAGCAATAATCCATGCAAAATGAGTTACCTCCCAACATGGCAACTCTTGTAAGTCATCTTCCACCTCTGGCTTTGGCAATGTAGGTGGGCTGAAATTCTGATCGTGGTAGAAAAAATAGCCTACCCCACACTATCCTCCTCTCCATTTAGGATAAGTGTAGAGTGTATGTTGATCCTGGGCTGAAATGACATTGCCCTCAAATGGCAAGATGGAGATTAGACCTCTAAGGATCTCTCCCCCAACGTTATGAAACATGTTGGCCCAAATCATCTCATATGTGATGAGTTGGAAGTCATCATCATATGGTATCAAATTCCTCATATGGCTCACCTCATAAGGAAACAAATGAGCTGTTGTAGTGGCCATGCCATCTCCCATGCTCCCTCTAGAACATGTAGTACCAAGTGTGTGGGAGTTCTCTCCCTCCAAGGACACATTCACCCAATGTATCTCCCCTCCAATCATGCTCCCAAGGAAAGCTTTAGAAATATCAACCAAGGCAACCATAAGGAGAATCATACTGGCTGCCATGTGAAGCAAAGGAGAAGGAAAATGGTCCCTCAAATGTAGCCAATGCAGTTTGACTCTCCACTTCCATAGAAAATAAAATGACGGGTGGCCTCCCGACCATTTTCTTGCTGCCCCAATCTCTTCACAAGTTTGGAGAAAGTGAATGATGTAATGTGAAATGTGAGTATGTTCTCCATGAGAAATCTCCTCCCCATATCCACTTAGGGAGTGATCATCCACAATGGTCTCATGTAGACCACCAAATCTAGAAGGAAAAATATCCCTCCTTCAAGCAAAGCCCTGCACATATATAGTTAAGAGATGCATATATATAGACAAATCACTATGCAAGTCAACAATGCTCTTACCATATGTTTTTATCATATAAATGGAGTGGCTCATAGATGAGTCTCCCCTCATCCTCAAAGGGAAAAGATTTGACTGTGCAAACTCCCCCATCTCCTCATGATCCATGAAGTGCCTCCTCAAGTTCTTCAAGTGGTTCCTCCCACAAGAAGGAAAGAAATGTAATGTGGCATTCATGGCTGGCCCATGGTTCCTCCTGAAATGTACAACATGTATAGTAGGGAGAATCATGCTCCCAATGGGCATCTTTTGTCTTAAGCCCACTTTACAATCAAATCTCCCCATGAACATAGTGATGCTCGCAATACATGGAAGCAAAAACCAATAGAAACAAGTTGTCACATGACAACCAGAAAGTGGATCAAGGTCCCACACAAGGAACCAGCACAGTGCATCCCTTTCCTGCATCAAATAAAAAAAACAAGTGTTCTTCCAGCGACTTGTTTGCTTCCACAACCATTTTACAAGATAGAAATATGAAAGTACAATTTGGTGCCAATGGTGCACACCAAGAATCATGTGGCTCTCCCCACACACCACTAATGAGATAGCCAATCTCAATGATAAAAATGGCTTTAAGTACATCATTATACAATATTCAAGAAGGAATAATCCTCCTTGGTACAATATTCTGCTTATAAAAAGACAAGAAGTACAAAACATAAGGTGAAATTGTACATTCTCCATTATGTACTTGGAGACTTGAGCTGAAATGGCTTAACTGATAATGCTCCCTCACTCCTAATGAGTGGGAAGGTGGCTGTGACATCCTCACCATCATCATCCGGGCTATGCATCCCTCTATATGCTGAAATATGTCTTGTTGAATGCCCTCCCAAATGAACTCCTCTGCCAAGGAAATATATGCATCAAAATGCATGGAAAAGAAGTCCTACTGTGCTACATGCAACAATTTCTCCTTGAGACTAGAATCTCTAGTCAAGAAAACTCTGTCATGTGAATAGATGACCATATAATCTACCATGTATCTGACATATCCATCAGGGTCATCAAGAATCATGCAAGCACCAAGATCCTTGGAGTACTCTACCAAGAGCTAAGATCTCCAGTAAGTATCAATCCTCCTAAGAGACAACGTTGGTGAGTTGGCATGTGAAGCTCTCCTCCTGCTACTGTCTGCTACTTTGACATCCCCCATGCCAAATTTCTCCTCCAAACTCTTCACCTCTCCAAAATCTAAGAGTGGTGAATCCAAAGACAAGATGTCTTTCATCAATACTAGATCTGGTGGCCTCCCTGGTGGAATGCCTCTATGCAGTGAGAAATCAATGTTAAGAGTGGACTGTATATATGGTTGGGCAACCTTGCCCTTGCTCTCATAGTGCAATAAATTATGTCTCTTCTTTTCACTAGCTCTCTGAAATAAGGATGGGTGTGTGCCTCTCATCACATGATGCTGCTCTTCCTCCTTTCCTCCTCCTTTCAGTTGCAATGTTGCATAATCATGCTACTCATTGATTGTGCTTGGACCTCCATGTATGAGATCCTGGGGACTTCCTTGCAAAGATGCAAGAATCCCTCTAGTGGGAGCAAGAGCTCCTCCTCCCTCTGCATGAGGTGCTAGATCAACTCTAGAAATGACAACATTGTTGCCCTTAGCCTCCTCAACATGATTGGGAAACCCTCCAATGATTGGATCCTCTTTTGGAAAAGGGATCTCTATACCTCCTTGTGCCAAAGTACAAGATGAAGGCCTTGCCTCTGACAAAATAACATGCAAGATATCAGCCTCCTTCATGGCCCTCTGAAGTGATTTTGAGTCTATGGTGTCTCCCATCACATGCAAGGGTTTTGTTTGTTTAGATGTGTTTGTTTCCTCCACATGTGTTTCAGAATTCCTCCTACCAAATCTCTCCATCAAAGTTCTAATGAAAATTTCATAGGAAGAAGTATTTGCATTCTTCAAAGTAAAAGACTCAAATAACCACCATGCATAGACCTTACCTCCAAAGTGCAGTGTTGCTATTATGATGGCTTCATCTTTGGAATTCTGATTTTGTTGCAGAAAGGTGTCTAGCTCTTCTACCCAAGCCCTGGATAAACATGTAGGGGAACCATAAAATATAGATAGAATAAATCTATCCATACCATGCTGCTTGCTCCTCCTCACCATGATCTTGAAAAAATATAGAAAGGTAATATGATCTCTAAACTTCTGAGTTTGAGATTCATACTCATGCAAGAAACCACTAAGAGTTCCCCTCTTCGGCATTCCTCAGTTTTCTCTTCCTTTTATGGCGAAGTTGGCCATGTGACTACATTGTGCCTCATAGGGTGTGGCTGCATACTCACACTCCCTATAAGAAAAACTATAGTTTGACTCAGATTCAAACCCTCTTGGAGATCCTGTACATATCTCCCTCCTTATCTTCTCAAATTCTTCATGAATGCTCTATACAAATCTTGGAAGAAGCTTTGTAAGATTATCTTCCCTTTTCTCTCCACATAGTGGAGTCTTCATCTTCTCTCTCCTTGATAGCATGATGGCTAAGACCCACCAGCTGAGCCAGAGATCATGCTTTGATACCACTGTAATATCCCAAATCAGGAAAATGCTGCAACAATGAGAATATCTCAATATATTCTAATGTCGGAGACTCAGCAATATGCAAACACAATAATGGAGCAGCATTAACACTCAACTCATAGAAACATGAGAGAAATCCACAGCCATATCATTAAATAATAGCAGTAACAAATGAATACAAGATCTTGAGGAAAAAGGTTACTCAAGATAGGCAATGCTCAGCCTCAAGAAACAAGTACAAGAAACATGATAAAACAACTGCTACACATGTATGCTCAAGCTATGACAGTGCATTTTTATAGAGAAAATTCATGCTACATATGTCAAATACATGGATGTACAATTATATGGCCGAATACAACAATGGGAGTGAAGATCTCAGCTCCCAAAGGCTACCTCATGTCAATCCTGGAAGGATTGGCTACAAAATACAAAATCAGAAAAATGTCGGAGTTGCTAGGTAGTAGCTGCAACTCAGAAATAGAACTGGATGGAAATGGCTATAGATGATGCCCAAACTGAATTTTCCTCCTCTAATGGATCTTTAGAGTGAAAGGCTGATCCTCTCACCAAATGTCTTGCCCTCCAACAATCTGCAAGAGCCCCACTGCAAATGCTTCACTCAAAATAATGCAGTCACTGGATGGAACTGCGTTGTAGGGGAAAGGGAATAGGTTGGCATAATGCCAAGATGTGAAATAGGTGCTGAAACCTTCCTCACTAGCTTTCCATAGGAATGGAGACTCCTTCCTCTAAAAATCAGCTCCATAAGTGGTGTTAAGGTCCTACACTGCAACACCCTTCAACATAGAGTTATGCTGCTGCAACAATAACGCTATCCTAGAGGAGGATGCTTTGGCCTTGAGCTAAGAAATGTGGGGAATGAATATCAATCCCTCAAGAGGCCTCTCAAGAAGGAGAAGGAATCCTAAACAGGAATTCCCCTGGCAACTCTTGCTAAACAACAGAGAATGCACAATGTCTTAATAGACAATGAGATGAATAATATAGGCATGAGAAACAATGGCTGCCTTGCCCTAATTTTAAACAAGTGAAAGCCCCTCTCTATGGGTCCCACTCCTCTTAAGGTTTCCTCCACCAAATAGCCCTCTTCCCATTCATACTGTGTTGTTTCTCTAAGTGTTCTCCGCCTCTTATCCCAGCGTTGTTGACTTGGTCAAACTTGACCTTGTCCACTTGCAAATAACCCTGTTCACACATGAGGGTGTGAAACTAGCTCCAATGATGATCCCCTTTCATACTAGGAGGGATTTTATTGATATTTTAATTATGCATGGGTCTCATTACCCATTTATTCTCCTCCTAGGTGAAATCAGAAAAAATTAATATTCCAAATTATTGTAGGAAAAGTTTGGAATATTACATCCCATCGTGAGGGCTTCCCGGTTCGTTGGCATGCGTTGCAGGCCCGACAGTACGTATGAGCATCAATGTGCATTGTGGGCCTCCATAGCTCGGCCCTTAATACCTTCTGCGCAATAGCTTTTCCCACGTAATTTCCTCCTGAAATTCCTCTGTGGGCCTCAAATAAGATAATATGTCTCTCATGTTCAAGTACGTACCTTCACAACACCTCATCCACTCCTAGCTTGTAGAGTTGTCTCGCAATTATAGTAAAATGGGTTGTGCGGGAGACTAGTTCCTTTTTCTACGGTACTAAATAGCCATCAGGGGCCTTGCCTGTGGTCAAGAAGTGGATAATATCGGCAAAGTGCTCATCAGTTACCTAGATAGAAAACAACTGTGCGTCAGCAAATCCATTGTCTAAGTTAGTCGACTCTTCCCAATTTTCAATCCTGGACAAGTGATCTGGTCTGGCATTCAACCTCCCTGGTTTCACAATGATTTTAAAATCATATTCCTAAAACTGCAGCAGTGACTGATAGATTCCGCCCCCCCAACATAGGCTTATTAAACAAGTATTTTAAATTTGAATGATCTGTAAACATATTGGAGTGTCCACCTAACAAATAGTGTCTGTACTTTTGGAGAGAATACACCATCACCAACCCTTCACACTCCGTGGTAGAATAGTTATGCTATGCGTTCGAAATATTTCTGCTAGTGAAGGCCATTGGGTGATCAATGTCCCCTTCTCCAAGTTGTGCAAAGACAACTCCCAACGCGATCCTTGATGCATCTATGTGTACATGGAAGATATTTTCCTAGTAGGGGAATATAATAATAGGTGCAGTCACCATATTTTATTTTAATAGTTAGAAGCTCTTCATCCCAAAAGAATGAGACATCCTTTGTTCGTCATCCCAAAAGAATGAGACATCCTTTGTCAGCAGTTTTTCCATCGGACCGGTGATCAAAGCGTACCCTTGAATGAACTTCCTATAGTAACCTGTGTGGCCGATGATGGAACACGGTTTTTTTTCAGTAGTTGGAACTGCTAAGTTGATGATAATCACAATCTTGGTTGGCTCAACCATCAATCCCTACTAACAGACTACGTGTCCTAACAGAATCCAAAATAAGACACATAATATGAATTTCTTGATGTTTAGCGAAATTTGGTGTTTCCTGCAGGCATATAGCATCATGCGTAGATTTGACACATGGTTCTTTAGAAATTGAAACACTATTCAATCATCAAAGTAGACTTCCAGGAACTTGTGAATGAATTATTTGAACACGGCTACAACAACGCGTGAAAATATGGTAGGGGCATTCTTTAATCCAAATGGCATGATAGTGTACTATAATGAGCCCCACTTCGTTGCGAAGGTTGTCTTGCTGCGATCTTCAGGTGCTATGCAGATCTGATGGTACTCCAAAACCCATCAGTAAAGGAGTATTCCTCCTGATCTCCCACATTATCTAGGATCTCATCAGAGAATGGCATGGGGAAAGGATCATGTACACAAGCATCATTTAACTTGCGTAGGTATATGCAGATCCTGATCTCTCCTTTAGTCTTTTTTTCCTGGACCACCATAAGGCTAGCCCAATCTGACTGCTCTACTGGTTCAATAATACTTGCGGCCACCATTTTCTCGATTTCCTCCTTAACTTTTTTTTTGTACTTCAGATTCAGGTGATATGGTCATTTTTTGACCGGTCGCACATCTGGCTTCAATGTAATTCTCATGACTCCCACATCACCTACGATCCCCTTGAGTTTGGAGAACTTAGTAGGGAATAGATCCTGATATTCGATTAGCAATTATGCGATCTTTCCCATCGTGCTCTCATCTCAGTAATCCTCAATCTTGGCCATCTTGGGCTGCTCTTTAGTTCTAATATTGACTTCCTTCAGTTTCAAGGGCTTGGTGACATCAATTGCTTGTAGCAACAGATCTGCAACAGCACATTCTCCTTCTTATTTTGCGATAGTGATATTTTGGGGATCCTTATCACAGTTTTCTATTGACAAATTTCTGTAGTTTATAATGTTCTGTATTTGCACATCCTAGGCTGGCACAGTATGCTCCTACTTAGGGAGGGACTGATTGAAGATTAGAGCATCTATATCTTGTAGGGCTTCATCAAGTTGCTCAGTTCCTCTTGTCAGTCCAAACATCATTATAATGTCCTCAGCCATTGTATCCCAGTGCCGGGTATGTTGGTGTAGTTCCGCATCCAAATACCAGGTGGTAGGGATTGGTCCCAATGTGTGAATAAACTATGGACCCATTCACTTCAGGTGTCTTCATTCCATACTCCCAGCCAGAGAGCCAAGTGCTTGTGCGAATCCCCTTTTCTTGAGAAGAGTTCCATTGGCGGTTTAACTTTCACATTAAATCATAAGATCATCATCCTTCAGCATCACCCCAGTCCTAGAAAGCTCCCTTATGAGTTTCCCACCAGTGCACAGGAGTTGCGCGCATGGCCAAATCAAGGGCCCAAAATCTCCGTTATTCAGGGACGTTTGCTTCAAATTCTTCGAGGAAAACTTTAACATTACCAGAGCCATCAAAGTAGGGTAGTTCTCTTACCTCTGAGGAAATGCATCGAAAGATTTTTGTGACCTTAGGACACCTTAGTGTAGATACGTCATGTAGTCAGTTCTGCCAATTTTATATCTCTACGTTTGAGTCAGATAATCACTCGCTGTCTTTTTCCCAGCATAACATTCCATCATCCATGGGATTGATCTAATTGTCGTCCCGGGTGGTCAGTTTGTATATGTGATCGACATCCTCTTCCTCTCGTACTAATTTAGTGTACTGCTCTCCTTCCACTGGATCCAATGCGACTATCACCCTTGTGCCTTCATTTTCAAATACCATGCTCCTTTTTTTTAAAGTAATGATACCTCCCATGTCAATAGCCCAATATAGGCCCAAAATTGTAGGATGAGGATCCGCGTCATCCACTATCTGAATTACCTCAAAATTAGCGTAAACTTTAACACCTACAATATCTACCACTACCTTTGTCAGGCATCCTAGTAGAATGATATTTTGTTAATTAGCCATCTGTAGCTAAATATTCTACCATTATAGCTTAGGTTCTCCCATTCGTTTCTAGGTCTCCTTAGTTAGGAAGTTTGCATCTAACCCTAAATCAAGGATGACTTGGTCCATTTCGTAGTCTCCAATCTACACGGTCATGCGCATTTCCTGTCTCGTCCTTTTTTAATTTTTGTATATCTTTTTCAAATTTCTATCCTTTGGTTGTAAAGAGATATTTTCTACGTTGCTATCTATTAGCGCTTGGAGATTATCTACGGCCTTCTAGTTGTGCAACAACTTAATACATGCCTAGAGGAATGGTTTAGCTACTTTGTTTGCTTTTGGATTTATCGTACCTTTTGTAATGGGTGCTTCATCTTTGGTCATCTCCCTCCTAACTTCTATGAAGGTTTATTTCTCCTTTTTTAGGTATAAGCCTTCCTTTTTGTCCCCATCCTTGCGTATTAGTGATTCAGTCGTAGCTTTTTCTTCATCTCCCCCGGTGGCAATGACGTTGCGTGTGATCACATTGATACATGGTCCATCATCTCATGGTTCTGCCTTAACCCTTTGCACATTCTGCATAGGCATCTGTTGTTTCTCCTGCATTTTTGCTATTAATACCGGACAATATTCAATGACGTGATTGAACTGCCTGCAATATCTGTAGGACTGGCATGTCGGGTTTGGGAAATACCATGAAAAATGTCCCACGTCGCCATAGTTGTAGCAGATTAGTTGTCCTCTTCCTCGACCTACACTCCCCCCTCTTCCTCCTCCCCTTCCTCTTGTCAAAGATCCCCCCCATCCAGAAGGAGATAGTAGTTATGAGGGGTCCACCTGTACCCTGTATAAATTGCCCCTATCTACCATGAGGTCGAGTGTTCAACAGTTTTTCTAGTCATGACCCACAGACGAGAAGAATATGCACCACTACTGTTTCAATTCTGGAACATATGCACCCAACCATGGGCAGTTATCTGTATCATGTATTCCTTCTATTGGAGAGTTGGCACACCATAGCATAGGATTTCTAGGGCCAACCATTTCCCTAGGTTGTAGGGGGCTCGGCCCCCTAGCCTGCATATAATCCAATAAAAGTGGGCATTGATCCTTAGTATGACCCGACACCCTACAACGTATGCACCGGATATCCGAGCTAGATTCCTTACCGCGATCCTTTCGCAAGCTCTAAATTTCTAAGTGCATTTCTTCTAGCTGGCTCTGGATCTGTAGAGTTGCAAACTACGTATCATCTCTTGGTGTAGCTTCTAATTTCATGGTAATCTCCAGAGTGTCCTCTTGGGAGCTGATCTTTTATTGTCCCATTGGCCCACGCAGGTGTGGTAATAGCATAGCGATAGACCATTCCTTCTGATGCTTATCTTCATAGAAAAATTCCCCATCACTGATAACCTTTTTTAATCATTGGTCAGCCTCCGAGACGGACTCTATAGGTCCCTGCTTAAAGTCCTTTAATTCGACTACACATTGAGAGTATGACTGAGGCTTCCGAAATTGTTGCTTTAAGGCGTTCTTAATATCTTGTATTGATGCATTCGTGTGTTGACCAATATATCCCATAAACTAATCTGGGGCCCCTCCCTCGAAGGCTATGGATAGTTGTGCTCATTTGATAGCATCATTGTTAACGTTCTGTGCAATCCACACAAACTCTGCTACAAACTAGTTTCAATCCATGTCCTCATCCCCTACGCCCTTAAATGTAGGTAGCTTCATGTGCGTAGCCATATCTTCCTCTGGTGGTGGCAAAGGAGGTGAGGGATAATTCTTACCCTTTTTTGGGTTCGATGCAGGTGTGGTGGGGGGGTTGGTTCCTCTTTGTGCAGCCCCTCCTTGGTTAAGATTAGTTGATTCATTTGAAGGACTGTATACCGATCTGTCTCCTTCTTGATTATCTTGGTAGTATTTACTGCTTCATGTTGTGCTCCCACTCTGTTTGGAGATCATTCACTCGGTGTGGCCACACAAGACACCCTTTTCACTCAATATCATCTTAATCAACAATGGAAAGGTTTTTAGGAACTTACCTCTAAATCCCTTGAAGAACCTTCGCTCCGCTTCCCAATATGATACAAATTGATAAACAAAAAATTATGTCACGGATCCTCCCAATATACTGTCAACCCAGTGATCTACAGTTATGGTAATCTTATTATCAGTCTTCTCCCATTGTTGGATCAATTCGGGGGTCCACTTTGTGACTTGATCTTCTTTCCAGCAAGTCTGGAATTCCGCCAACCTTGCCAGCCACTCTTTCCACTCATGTGCAAAGGATAAAAATAAGATTTCATTCACTTCCGTAAAAATATACCTATTTTTCCACTCTTCTGTTAACAACTTTTCACTCCTATTCTCTTTTAGGGAAAATTCCTAAATATTCTTCTCGAAACAGTATTCTAACTCAAGTTTTGATGGCTTCCAATGACCCCATGGCATTACCCAATCCCTCTCTCAAAATTATCTCGGTCCCGGCAACGGAACCATTTGTTGGCTTTAGGGGTTCTGACCCAAGTTTGGATTTATTGTTTGCCAACAAACCCCTGTACTACTGGTCCTTTCGGAAATGGCCTGCGGATGCAGGTCAAGGTATCATCCGAAGTAGTATGGGAGGGTGTTGGAATCAGGTTTTTGCACCCTGAGAGAGAGAGAGAGATAGAGAGAGAGAGAGAGAGAGAGAGAGGAATTTAATGGAAGCGGTTCCTTTATTCTATGGCCTACACAGGAGAAGCCCTAACCCTAAATCTTAATCGGACGTAGATCGAGGGGAACCCATTAATCATAAGACAACCAAACAACAGATACAAATATGACTGGATTTATGCATTCATTTTATTCAACAGTATAACATCCATGTGCACATTCAATAAATCATTAATATTCAGCAAGAAGATCCCACAAATCACATATAGCTAGAAATTCAGAACATTCGGATGTCAAAATAGTCTTTTCATTCATTCACACTTCGATTCACTTACAAACTTTATCTATCAGCCTACTTACATAGCCATCAAGGTCCGCACACAGCAGGACTCAGGGTCTCCGTGCACACATCTAGTAGGAGCCCTTACCCAGACAATTAACAACAAATCCGCAAGTTCGTATTCACCTTTCATTTCTTCCCTAACTTACCTTAGACTCGATTTATCTATCTCTTTGTAGCATATTAGTCTGCGTTATCCTATGGTACACAAACTGTGGTTTGTGGACCCTTGGTCTACCCTTTGACCCATTACAATTCGTTGGGGGTTTTGACCTGCCCCAAACCCCCTGCGCTAGAATAAATATTACAAAATATTACAAAACTAGACAAAATTGTAGCTAGGGAACCTCGTTCCAACAAAGAATTCAGGAGGAGCAACAAGTGGATCATTGGCTTCACAGTTTGAGCTAGACTTCACCCTTATCGCATGCATGGCTAGCAATGTTATGGGGAGTGCATGGTACTTGGAATCATGTTGCCCGTTCCACATGAGAGAATATAGAGATTTTTTCAGAGACCTGGAGGAGCAATATCTCCATATTCATATTGAGCTTGGGGATGATGGAAGGTATAGTGCTACTAGGATTTGTACAGTAACCTTTAAGAGAGAGTTGGGATTACCTCTTCACTTTAAATATGTCATGTTTGTTCCAAGCCTAAAGAATAACCTCATATCTATAGTATTTTTGGAAAACCATGGCTATAATTTAATCTTCAGTAAAGGTAAAGCCTTTCTGAGGCACATAGATACTGGATAGATGAAGCATATCGGGGTTCATGTGAAGAACCTGTATAAATTTGATGTGGAATATTGTGTTGCATTAGGAAATAAGGTAGATAAAGTGTAGAGTCACAATGTCGGTGAGATATGGCACATTATATTGGGCCATTTGCCTCATATTGCCTTAAAAATTATGCAGCAAATAAGCATTGGACTCCCTAAAGGACCACTTGAGCAGCAAGAAGTCTACAAGGGTTGTACGTTAGGGAAGTATTTGAAATCCACATTCCATGATTGAGACAGAAAAGCTCATGCAATATTGGAGAGAGTCCACTCTGATACATTAGGGAAATTTTTTAATATCCCAAAATAGGGAAATTCTACAACAATAAGAACATCTTAAGATGCTCCAAAGTTGGAGATGCAGCAACGTAAAAACACATATTGGAGTAGTAGCGTTATATCAATACATAATTCATGAGAAGATCCAAATAACAATAAAATTGATCTTATAGCAGCAAATGTATAAAAATTCTTGAGGTAATGATCACTCAAGCTAGGAAATGCAAGCCTCAATAGAACATGTATAGGAAAATGAAGAACAATGCTACATATAGAAAGCCCAAGGCTATGACTGTACAATTTATAGGAGGCAATGCTACAGAAATAATGTCAATACATAGATATGGAATTTTATGGCTCAAGTAATGTGGGGAGAAAATCTCTAACCCCTGAAAAACAATATCAATTCAATCCTTGAAGGATTGGCTGAATTATACAAAATGGAAAAAATGTCGGAGTAGCAGGGCTGAGTAGCAGCTGCAACTCAAGGACTGGATGGAGATGGCTATAGATGATGCACAAGCTGAATAAACCTCCTCCAATGGATCTTCCAAGTGAAAGGTTGATCCTAACACTGAATATCTAAACCTACAAACAAACACTGCAACCCTCACTACAGATACACACTGAAAATAACGCAGTCTAAGAGAGGGACTGCACTGAAGATCATGGGAATGGTTGGCCTGATGCAAAATATGGTGAAATATGCTCAGAGATATTCCTAACTGATCCTCCAAAGGAAATAAGGCTTCCTCCTCTGAAAAATAAGCACAGGAAGTGGTGTTCAGTAACCTCCATTGCAACACCCTGCAACACAACCTAGCTCTAAACAAAAACTGCGATGTAGCTAAAGGAGGATGCTTGGCCTCAAGCCTGAATGTGGAGAAATGAAGAACAAGATCCCCCAATAGGCCTCTATTTAAATGAGAAGGAATTCCTAAACATGAATTCCTTGTGCTAAGCAGCACTGCAACTCTTCTAAACAGCAGGAGAATGCACAAAGTCTAAACAGACCATAAAATCAATAATCCATAACATGAGTAACAATGGCTGCCTTTCCCTCCTTTTAAACAAGTGAGAACTCTCTCCTCATGGGTCCCACTCCTTATGGTTTCCTCCACCAAGGAAACTTCCTCCCATTCACACTGTGTTGTCTCTCCAAGTGATCTTCACCTCTTATCCCAGCGTTGTTGACTTGGTCAAACTTGACCTTGTCCTCATGAAAATGTCCTCTTTCATACTTAAGGGTATGAAATACAACTCTTCTGAATATCCCTTTTCATATTATGAGGGATTTTATTCATTCTTCTGCAATTTATGGGCCTCTTGACCCATTTATCTACCTCCTAGGTGCAAACAACAAAACTTTAATATTCCATTTAGTTGTGTGCTAAAGTGGGAATATTATAGTCATTCCCTCCCAAATGTTGCTTGTCCTTAAGAAACTGCAAAGATAAAATTGAGGGGCCTTCATGAGGCATGAGGTCTGATATGAGTTGAGATCTACCATCCCCATGCAATCATCCATACAAAGTGAGTTACCTCCCAACATGGCAACTCCTGAAAATGCTCCTCCCCCTTGAGCTCCAGCAATGTAGGTGAGCTGAAAATATAATCTTGGTAAACAAAATAGTCTACCCCATGTTGTCCCCCTCTCCACTTAAGATAAGTGTAGAGTGTCTTCTGATCCTGGGCTACAATAATGTTGCCCTCAAGTGGCAAGAAGAAGATGGGATCCTCAAAGATCTCCTCTCCAACGCTATGAATCATGCTGGCCCAAATATCCCCATATATGATGAGTTGGAAATCATCATCATATGACATCACATCCATCATATGGATCACCTCATAAGGAAACAATTGTGTTGCTATGGTGACCATACCATCTCCCATGCTCCCCTTAGAACATGTAGTGCAAAAAGTGTGGGGATTTTCTCCCTCAAAGGACACATCCACCCAATGTGTCTCTCCCCCAATCATGCTCCCAAGAAAAGAAATAGCAATATCAACAAAGGGAACCATAATGAGAATCATGATAGCTGCCATGTGAAGTAAGGGAGAAGGAAAATGGTCCCTCAAATGAAGCCAATGCAGTTTGACTCTCAACTGCCATAGAAAATGAAATGACGGGTGGCCTCCCCACCATTTGCTTGCTGCCCCGATCTCCTCACAAGTCTAGAGAAAGTGTATGGTATATGGTGCAAAGTGAGCATGCTTTACAAAATATAGAGCCTCCCCAAGTCCTCCTAGGAAGTGACCATCACCAATACTGCTTATGGCCTCAAGTAGACCATGAGATCTAGAAGGAATATTTCTCCTCCTTTGAGAAAATTCCTACACATATATAGTTAAGGGATGCATATATACATTACATAAGTCATCATGCAAAAAAATAACACCCTTACCATATGTCTTGCCAATATACATGGAGTGGCTCATAGATGAGTCTCCTCTCATCCTCGAAGAGAAAAGAGGCGGTTATGCTAACTCTTCCAAAGATTTATGTGTCTCCTCCATCTCCACATGATTCATGCATCTCCTCATATGCTAATCATCCAATATCCTACAAGTAAAAATATCCTTAGAACACCCCACCAATAGCTTGGAGTCCCAATATGGACCTATCCTCCATAGTGACAGCGTTGCTAATCTCCCATGAAGAACACCTGTCATATGGCTATCCTTTCCTTTGACATCTCCCATGCCAAAGATGTAAGTTGGAAGGCTGCTATCCTTCCCTTGTTGCTTCTGCCACAGCGCAGAATCTGAGATGAGAGTGGGTAAATATGATGTTGAGAGAATTCCTCTCTCCTCCTTGAGTCTACCCAAGACTCTCAGCACTGTAAAATGACCTCCCAAGGTCTCCACTCCTCTGAAATCAATGAATGGTGCCCCAAAATGTGAAGCATCTCTCATTATCTGCTGATCTGGTGGTCTCCTTAGTGAAATTTCTCCATGAAATGAGACATCATCATCAAGAGCAGACTGCATACATGAATGGACAGACTTGTCCCTGCTCTCACTGTGCAATCTAGTCTCCCTCTTAGGTGCATCAACCACATGAAATAGGCAGGGATGTGTTCTCCTCATCACATGATGCTAGTTATCCTCCCCATCTCCTCCTTGTACATCCATAGTTCCACACCCTATCATCAATGGCACATGTAAAGCATGACGTGTGCCTTGATCTCTACACATGAGATCCTAGGGACTTCCTTGTAAAGATACAAGAATCCCTCTAGTTGGAGCAAGAGCTCCTCCTTCCTCTACATGAGGTGCTAGATCAACTCTAGAAATGGCAGCATTGTTGCCCTTAGCCTCCTCAACATGAATGGGCAACCTCCCAATGATTGGATTCTCTTTTGAAAAGGGGATCTCCATGCCTTATTGTGCTAGCATACAAGATAAAGGTCTTGCCTCTAGCAAAGTATGATGCAAGTTATCAGCCTCTTCCATGATTTTATGAAGTGGTTTTGGTTTTATGGTTTCCTCCATCACATGCAAGGTCTTTGTTTCTTTAGATATGCCTTTCTTTACCACATGTGTTTTAGAAATTTTCTTATCAAACTTCCCCACCAATGTTTTAATGAACCTTGCATAGGAAGAAGTATTTGCATTCTTTAAAGAAAAATATTCAAATATCCACCATGCATAGGCCTTACCTCCAAAATTTAGTGCTGCTACTTTGATGGCTTCATCTTCAGAAATCTGATGTTGCTGCAAAAAGGTATCTAGCTCTTCCACCCAAGCCTTGGCTGAATATGTAGGGGAACCATCAAAGGTAGATAGAAGAGATCTATCCACATTCTGTTGCTTGCTCCTCCTCACCTTGATCTTGCAAAAATCTTGGAAAGTGATATGATCTCTAAACTTCTAAGCTTGAGTTTCATACTCATGTAGGAAACCACTAAGAGTTCCCCTCTTAGGCATTCCTTCTTCCTCCTTTTCCCTCATGGCCAAACTGGGCATGTGACTGCACTGTGCATCATAAGGTGTGGCTGCATGCTCACACTCCCCATAATAAAATATAGAGTTGGACTTAGTTTCAAACCCTCTTGGATATTCTGTACACATCTCCCTCCTTACCTTCTTGATATCTTCATGAATGCTCTGTACAGATTTTGGAAGAAGCTTTGTAAGCATATCTTCCTTTCTTTCTCCACATGATAGAGTCTTCATCTTCTCTTTTCTTGATAGAATAATGGCTGAGATCCACAGGCTGAGCCAAGGTTATGCTCTAATACCACTGTAATATCCCAAAATAGGGGAATTCTACAACAATAAGAACATCTTAAGATGTTCCAAAGTTGGAGATGCAGCAATGTAAAAACACATATTGGAGTAGCAACATTATATCAATAAATAATTCATGAGAAGATCCAAATATCCATCAAATTGATCTTATAGCATCAAATTTATACAAATTCTTGAGGTAATGATCACTCAAGCTAGGCAATGCAAGCCTCAATAGAACATGTACAGGAAAATGAAGAACACTGCTACATATAGAAAGCCCAAGGCTATGACTGCATAGTTTATAGGAGGCACTACTACAAAAATAATGTTAATACATATATATGGAAATGTATGGCTCAAATAATGTGGGGAGCAAAGCTCTAACCCCTGAAAAACAATATCAAGTCAATCCTACAAGGATTGGCTGAAATATAGAGAATGGAAAAAATGTCGGAGTAGCAGGGCTGAGTAGTAGCTGCAACTCAAGGACTGGGTGGAGATGGTTGTAGATGATGCACAAGCTGAATAAACCTCCTCCAATGGATCTTCCAAGTGAAAGGTTGATCCTAACACTGAAGATTTGACCCTCCAAACAAACACTGCAACCCTCACTACAGATACACACTGAAAATAACGCGGTCTAAGAGAGGGACTGCGATGTAGATCATGGAAATGGTTGGCCTGATGCCAAATATGGTGAAATATGCTCAGAGATCTTCCTAACTGATCCTCCAAAGGAAAGAAGGCTTCCTTCTCTGAAAAATAAGCACAGGAAGTGGTGTTCAATAACCTCCACTGCAACACCCTGCAACACAACCCAGCTCTAAACAGAAACTGCGTTGTAGCTGAAGGAGGATGCTTGGCCTCAAGCCTGAATGTGGAGAAATGAAGAACAAGATCCCCCAATAGGCCTCTCTTGAAAGGAGAAGGAATTCCTAAACAGGAATGCATTGTGCTATGCAGCACTGCAACTCTGCTAAACAACAGGATAATGCACAAAGTCTAAACAGACCATACAATCAATAATCCATAACATGAGTAACAATGGCTACCTTTCCCTCCTTTTAAACAAGTGAGAAATCTCTCTCCATGGGTCCCACTCCTTAGGGTTTCCTCCACCAAGGAAACTTCCTCCCATTCACACTGTGCTGTCTCTCCAAGTGGTCTTCACCTCTTATCCCAGCGCTGTTGACTTGGTCAAACTTCATCTTGTCCTCATGAAAATGTCCTCTTTCATACTTGAGGGTATGAAATTCAACTCTTCTTAATATACCTTTTCATATTATGAGTGATTTTATTCATTCTTCTACAATGTATGGGCCTCTTGACCCATTTATTTACCTCCTAGGTGTAAACAGCAAAAATTTAATATTCCATTTAGTTGTGTGCTAAAGTGGGAATATTACAAATTTTGAGGTCTAGAATCGGCCTCCTAAGAAAAATGTAAAACCAAAATCTTTATAAGAACTATTATGATTCAATATGATAATGTCAACCATGGGGGTTGATTCATCATTTTTGGAGTAAAAAAAGTAAAAAGATTAAAAAATCATAAAATAATAAAAATACTTTTTCAACTCATACTTTCAACTTATCTCCCTAAGGTTTTACTCAAATTTCAAGCGATATTACTCATTGTACGTGAAATTTAATTCCTCATCCAAGGAGTACCCATATTACATATTTTTGATGGAACCTTCTACACTAAAAATGAGAAATACCTGAAAAAACTTTATCGCAATCACACGTTTCATGTATTTCTCATTTTTCATGTAGTAGTGTCTATCGGAAGTATGCAACATGGGTACTCCTTGGATGAGGAATCAATTTTTTCATTCAATGAGTGTTCTCACTCGAAATTTGAGTAAACCCATAGGGAGATAAGTTGAAAATAGGAGTTGAAAAAGTAGTTTATTTCTTTTTTCCCTCTAACATTTGATGATGTAATCTAATCTTATTTTATTATCTCCACTATTATTTTATAATTTACTTAGGAGTCCTATTTCAGACCTCAAAATTCCTCTAATTTTTATGGATCCTTCTTGATTTCTTCCACTCCCATACATAAGCACTATGATATTTTTATTGAGGATTTCTCAAGGAAGTGTTGGATCTTCTTTATGCGGAAGAAGGATGAGACATTATCAAATTTTGTAGAATTAAAGGCACTAGTTGAGAAAGAGACCAACAAGAAGGTGATGGATCTTAGGAGTGAAAATGGAGGTGATTATGTTTTGAATGACTTCAAGGATTTCTGTGTGAAAGAAAAAAATCGAAGAGAGCTCACAGAACCCCACAACCCATAGCAAAATGGGATAGCCTAGAGGAAGAACTAGAGAATTATGGTATCTTCAAGAGATATGCTACATGACCAAGGATTTCCATTGCATTTGTGGGTAGAGGCATTTAACACACTAGTCTACTTGCAGAACCAAATTCCTCATCAGATTCTTGGTATGATTACAGTGGAGGAGGATTTCTAGGGGATAAAGTAGGATGTATCTCACTTCAGAATTTTTGGAGCCTCTGTTTACTACCATGTCTCCAAATATTCGAGGAAGAAACTTGAGCTGACAACATATTTGGGAGTTTTTGTGGGTTACACCGAAACTCCACACAATTGCTGGGTGTACTTATCTTCCCTCAGAATAAAAATTATACGAAGGGGTGTAAAGTTTCATGAGGAGAATGCAATGAGATGCTCTTTTGAGAGGGATCTTTAGATCTAACCAGAAGGTGATATTTTAGTTCCTAAGGAGGAGCCTCAGGAAGTTGTGGAGTAGCAAAAAATGGAGGAGAAATGAAGAAGTAGAGTGGATATATCCAGTCAAGCATAACCATACATAAAAGGTAGAAAGAGAACCAGGGAATCTGATAGATTGGTGTAGGATGTGAGGGAGAATGTGGGAGATCCTTCAAATTTGAATAGGAAATGGAGGTCACTTGAGAGGTACACTAGATACATGGCTCTAATGACTAAGCTTATAAAGACCAAGCCATCCTGTTTTGAGGAATTAGTTGAGCAACCAGTTTGGGTTGATGCAATGGTCGAATAATATGATTCCATCATGAAGAACAATGTTTGGGAAGGGGTCCCAAGACTATCATATAAATCATTTGTGGATTCGAGATGGATCTTCAAGGTTAAGCATGTAGCAAACAGAATTATAAAGAACTATAAGGTCATATTTGTGGCCAAACAATTCTCTCAAGTTGAGGGAATTGACTATGAGGAAACCTTTGCTCCTGTAGAGAGGTATTCATCCATTAGATAAATTCTTAGATTGGTTGCATAGATGGGGCGGAATATCCACAATATGGATGTAAAAACAATATTTCTCAATGGTGTTATTGAGGAGGAAGGTTAAATCGAGAAACCATAAGGTTTTGAGACATTTTATCGGGAGTCTCATGTGTGCAGACTCAAGCGAGAATTGTATGGTCTCAAATAGACACTCCAAGCTTCGTACACTCAGATCAATAGTTATCTCACTAGATTGGGCTTCATCAAAAGTGAAGCACATTCGAACCTCTATACAATTTTCGTAGAAGGTAAATTTATTATCATTTTTTTATATGTTGATGATTTAATATTGGCAGGTGATGAGCAGATGATAAACTCTTGCAAGGAGGACCTTTCAAGGGAATTTTGGATGAAAGACATGGGTCTCGTGCACTACCTCCTTGGGCTGGAAGTATGGCAAGGTGATGGGGAATTTTTTGTGTCTCAAATAAATTATTTCACTGAGATACTACAAATATTTTTCATGGAGAGTTGTAAGCCCATGGAGACACCTCTAACAACCAACTGGAGGAAGGAAAGTGCCACTTTAGGTGAAGAGGCTAATGATAACATTTACCGACAACTAGTGGGTTCATTGATGTATCTTGTGAACACACGACAAGATATGTGCTATGAAGTCAACTAGCTAAGCCAAACTATGGTTAGAATGACTAAATTGTATTAGAAGGCAACAAATAATTTCTTACGGTACCTCAGAGGAACTACCTAGTATGGATTATGGTACATATGGATAGAGGAAGTGAAGTTGTGTGGCTTCACAAATGAAAATTGGGCAGGTATTCCATCCAACCAAAGGAGTACATTAGGTGAAATTTTCAGTGTTGGGTCCACAATAATTTCCTAGTATAGCAGGAAGCAGAGGTATGTGGTGCTTAGCTTGGTAGAAGTTGAATACATGGCTACAAGTCAAGTAGCATATGAGGGGATATGGATTATAAATATGCTTGTCAGAATATTTGGTCAGGAGATCGATCCAACTTTGATCCATTTTGATAATCGTAGTTGCATTAAGATCTCTGAAAATATGGTATTTCATGATCGATCCAAGAATATAGATATCTAGTATCATCATTTATTGAAATTTTTGTAGAGGAGGATAATGTTGCTACAATACATTCTCACATAGGAACGAGATACTGACATCTTTTTTAAGAGGGAAGTTCAAATTCCATAGGTGCATAACAGGGGTCGACGAAAATTGCTTTCTTGCTAAGAGGGAGCATTGAGAAGTGTAGAAAGAAAGTCTCAATCTGAATTTTCCTCGGTTAAATTGAGAAAGATATAATTTCCACACTAGCATACAACTTGGAGGTAGTTAACTAAGGTGACATGGCTCATGTCACTCAGTTAGCTTAGTAAATTCAAGTTATACATCTTGGAGTTTAATTATGCATGTGTGATTTCTAATTTGTAGCAATCCAGTTCAATATTTCCAATTATATTCAGTTAAACTACTTATAATTGTTGATATAACTATTTGGAGGTCAGTTGTTTAGTGGGACATCAATTTAACTTAGTGATTATATATTTAATTGATAAATCAACCAAAAATAGCTAGTGCATGCATAGAATTCGAGTTCCCTAGCTGTGGTGGATATTCCAAGGCAGTGTAACATCAGTTGTAGACTAGTCTTAAGTGTACAAGTGTTACATGCAATCATATATCCAACCTTGGGAATTATGCAATCAATTGGAGGAAAAGTCCTCAAAACTAGGGGCCTAATTCCTCGGGATTTTTTCAAGTAAATAGGGGCTCAAGTAGAGGCATAAATTAACTAAGTCTGGGTCAAATCTTCTCATAGAGTAGAGAGAAAGGTTATTCACTTGTAGGTTGAGCTCAGAGTGAGAAAGCAATTGTAATACATTATTTATTAATCTTATTAATGAAATCAAGCTTAAGGATTTTTTACCAGTTGGTTTTCGCTATATAAATATGTGTACTTGTGTATGTGATTGATGCATTTTTCAAATATTGTTCTAAATTGTGAATTAATTTATGCAGAGCAGTGGAGTAGAATTATGTCTCTGGATTTAGACTAAATGTTTTGAGAAGTTTAAATTCTATCATCATATTTCTACAAAAAGGTTTATCTGAGGTTTTGTGTATGAGAAAAATTCATAAAATACCTAATGTCCTTCCACTCAAGTAGTGACTAGGGCTTTTTAATATTTTAGAATAGGGTATTGGGGCCACGCCATAAATGTACACTTCCAGCAGCCAAAAAACCAACCAAGATATGGAGAGGGTTATAGTGGAAAAATGTACTAGGGCTACATCCTGAAAGAGCTGGTGACACTTATAGTAGCCTAACCAAGATGACCTTGGTTCTAAGTGCTCCTGCACCTCAACCTATAGGGAAATATTCCCTATGATTGTGCCACTAATTTACTTGCATCGAGTGGGAATGGATGAATCTCATCTTATGGTTTTCAGTTTTGGACCCAGAACCCCTACCACATGTTGGGAGACAACATTAATTTCCATGATAATCCACCACATAGGCCTTACCTCCTTCACAATTTTCTCTCCATGTACCTAATTTGTCACTAGATGATGCAAGTTTTTAATCTCCCTAAAAGACAAATTTATATGTTTCAATATGAAAAACAACCATGGAAGCTTATGTGTTTCTTATCGCCATGGTCCTATCCTGAACTATAAATTATCTTGTGGCCCCTATGGGGAATTTAGTGTGTTCAGGTTAATATTTTTTTTAGAAATGCTTTGCTTCACTTAGGATGTGAAAGAAAATATAAGCTCAAAAAAATTAGGTACAAAGATTTCGAAAAGAGGATGCCCTTTATAAAAAGTTTAAGTGAGCTTAGTGTGTGGGGTGAATGTGTGTGCAAGTGAAACTGTGAGCATAAAAAGTGTGAATTGATGTAGATATGTGCTCATCCTTTACAATTCCCTTAATTAAACTATGTGATATTTGTTCCTTACAAGAAAAGAAATGATGTGTGCATGATGGGCCACTTGCTTCTTTCCTAATTATACTATGTGAGCATATGTTTTTGTCAAATTTTTCAAAGTAAAATAGGAGAAATTACTCTACTTGTAATGGTTAGTAAATCAAATTGGTTAGTAGTGATGGTGTGTGCAAGGTGAATCTAGTGCACATATAATGTATTTTAATTTCAAGTATCTGGATATGCGGTTCATGATCCTTTAAAAAAATTCCCCTAATTACACTATGTGATGTTTGTTCCTTGCAAGAAAAGAAATGATATGTGCATGATGGATTACTTCTTTTCTAATTATACTATGTGAGTATATGTATGTGTGCAAAATTTCAAAGTAAAATATAAGCCTCAATTACTCTACTTGTAATGGTTAGTAAAGAAAATTGATTAGTAGTGATGATGTGTGCAAGGTGAATCTAGTGCACATACAAAGTGTTTGAATTGCAAGTATGTGTGAAATATGTATTATATAGTTATAATGTGTGGTTAAATTAATTTATATAAACGGTTAATAAAATACAATATTGTCAATTTTTTTAAAACAAATTTACAGATCATAGGAATATTGTCTTCATTTACTAAGTGAACCATTTGACCTTTCTCAAAATTAGTTCTTCTTAGCAACAATTTTTGTTTCTTCAAGAGACTATAAATCCTAAATTAAAAGTGACTTCTACAACAAAGTGATGAATTTCAAGACCTTTTTCAAATTTACATATTCTTAGCAACAATTTTTTATTTCTTCAAAAGACTATATAAGTCCCAACTAAAAGTGATCCATATTGTAACAAGGAAAGTATTATATTTTTGTTCATATATATCATATACCAAACATTTCAATTGCTTAAATACAATGTCAATTATTTAAATCTACTCATTTGTATAATAATTTGCAAGGTTGTTGAATTAAAGACTAATAGAAATTAAGTTTAAATTCTTATATAGGAAACTTCTAAATGCATATTTCAGAGGGAATTACTACTTAAAGAACTTAATGATGTGTTGAATATTTTGGATTTGAGAGAATGGGATATTTTTGAAAAATCAAGCTAGTGATTACCAAATTGAAGGGCCAAATTTATTTCTTCAGAGAAAACAGAATCTATATCTATAAATTTGTATAAATTTAATCAACTATCAGATAAATTGTGACTAAGAAATCGTACAATACATAAATACACACTCCATGATACAATAATGAACCTAGTCAACTAATTTTTAAGTATGTTAATATGAAAGCCTATTATACAAAGTCAAATTAGTTAGAAAATATTTTCTTCATTAGTAGCACCATATCAATTAACCTTTTAAAATGTGTAACTAAAATTACCATAAAATAATAGTAAAAAAGAAACTTCTTAAAGGAAGAACTTATCATAACTATAAATAATTTCACAATTCCAAATAAAAAGCGGAAGAAATGTGGGATGAGAAGGATGGTGAAATTGTTTATAAGGAAACAAAAAGAAATCAAGGGATAGAGGTTTTAGTGGATTTAGATAACAAGGAATATGCTTCAAGGTCTTATCAACAATGAATGTACATTGTTATCATTTGTGGTGAAGAGGGACAAAAATGATTTGAGTGTTTTTTTTGAGAGAATGTACATGTAAATTTTAGCACAACAATCAAGTAGGGCACAAGGAGGGGTAAGAGGATTTAAAAAACTATATGTTTCTGCAAGGAATATTTTTTATGCATGTGCAAATATGGATATACAATGCCTTTTATGTTTTCAATTATTTTCATCAAATCTTCGCAAAGTTTAAAATAAATAACTCATATTTTTTACTTTTGAACCATATTTTGCCATATATTTCACGATTACATGTTGAGAGACAACTAGATGAATTGAATCAGCATTAGATTGTCGCAATATAAAAGGCTTAACATTGTAAACATTTATAGCATATCATCAATACATGGATGTTAAATAATTTCTTTTGCATTTATTGTTTATGAATTTAATATTTATTAATCACACAAATATTCCATGGCACATTATAGGTATATGCAATAATACACTCCTTTTTGTGCAAGCACGCATATACACTACACTTTGTATGTATTTAAAAAACTTGTTTTTTTTTAATTCTCATAACCTTCATGTGAGAATAGAAAGAAGAAACTTGTGAGGTTTTCGAAGGTAGGGATCATCATTTAGGATTCAAAGAACCATTAAATGTTATATATGACGATGAATGTTACGAAATTTTAATGCTGTTATATATGTTTAACAAAGAATGTCTTCTCAGTTCATGCACATTGGAAGTAGGGATATTCTTGCACCCTCTAGATCTTGACACATTTTATCTCTTTTAACTCCTACTTGGGATATCAAACATTAATCAAACTAGTTTTCATAGGTTTTGTAGCACCTATGTGACAACATTTTTTCTAATCCCTCTTGTAAATAAATTCCATGAATTGTAATTCATGTAAATAATATATGGAGATTATGTTCCAATGGTTTTCTTCGGTTATACCTCATCCTTAGTTTTTGTGGGTTATCTTAAACCATTACAATTCAAATGTGATTCATAATTTGCATGAATTCAAGTGGTTTCAAAAAATTCCAATAAATCATGGTTTCCAGTATTTTTCAATAATTTGCATAGTTTCAAGTAGTTTTCAATAATTTGCATGGTTTCAATTGGTTTTCAATAATTTTCATGGTTTCAAGTGTTTTTCTTTAGTTGTTGTTACATATTATTTTTTAACTGCATGGTATTACTTTCAATGCTTATTTTATCTTAGTTTTATTATTTTATTATCCATTTTTTTTGGTTTTCAACCATATTTACTAATGCATACAATATGGAGCAAGTAATATGAGAAGTGAGACAATTGGAATTACCTGTATTTGCATGAATTTCTTGAATTACACGATATTATTGTTCTCTCAATGTTTGACGTATTTTTCTCACCCTTTCTCTAGATTTCTCTCGTATTTCCTCTATGGATGGGAATTTATTTCCTTTTCTAGATCCAAATTTCTAATTTCCCATGTTTGTTGTGAATTGTTGTGTAATTTTCATGCTCTGATATTTCTCTATGAATGAATGTTTGTTGTTTTTTTTTCTACAATCTAATTTAGGCACTAATTTATTTGTTGACACTAGAGGCTTAATCAAGCCCTTGAGCCATATCATTTACCATTAATAACATTAATAAAATTTGGTAGTAGGGGGTTTACAGGTTAGGCTTTTAATGCCTTGATCTAGTCGTTGGTCAACTGTGTATAAAGCTCAATCGAGGGTTACTTTAACACTCGATTAAGCAATTTGAAATTTTAATTTAAGTGCTCGATCAAGCATTTGAATCTCTCTATCAAACTCCTAAGGTCCTAAAAATTACAGTTTCAGCATCCCTTCTACAAATTTCTCTACAACCCCATTTGTACCGTAGCAGATTTAGGGCATAATTTTTCGACAGAGTTTATCATGTTGGATTCATGAACGAATACTCTATCCAATGGCATATGAATTTAATACTTTTGAATTCATATTATATTTTTCATCTAATTTATTTTAAACATAACATTTGAATTTTTTTTGGACACTTTCAAACGGGATGAATAAAAAATCAATAACATAAAATGTACACAATGAATTTTTTTCAAAAAATACCACTATCTTTGTTTATGAGTCCTCTTCAAAAGAGTACTCTTTGTTTTTAAATTTATTTAAAGAGTTGAAAAATAATTTACATGAATACATGTGTCTCCAAAATGCAATTGAAATATTACATCACCAGCTTTGAAAAAAAAAAAAAATTGCATTATAAAAAAAAAAAACAAATTAACATGAAAAACTTAGTTCTTTTCATGTAGATCATGGTCATATAATATATATATATATATATATATATATATATATATATATATATATATATATATATATATATATATATATATATATATATATATATAAGACTAATTTATGTTATGTGAACACACACATACCTCTTAAGTTTTGCGAAAATTTGCAAGGACATATATTGCATTTAATGGAAAATTGAAAGATTATATGACACTAATTTGTTTTGAAAAAAATAACAATAGGACAAAAACATATTTTCCCACATATTTTCTTTTTACTCTAACTCAAAATTTCACAATTCTTATATGAATTTTGAGGGTTGCAATTTGATAAAAACAGAAAAAATTGAAATTTCATCGCCAGATCTGACCCAAAAGTGTAACCCATTTTCATGCATTCACCCAAATGTTAACAAATTTCCATTCCATCTGGAATTTTTGACACAACATGACTCTCTTCCTCCCTATTAGGAGATGTGTCAAATATTGGCTTCTCACAAGTATTGAATATTTCAATTTTGTTTTGTTATAAATTGAAGCAAGTTTCGTTAAGAATTGAGATCTATATCTTGTAGTTTTAAAATTTTAGAATTTTAGGTTTGTGGATACAGTTTCCCTTCTTCAGGGGCATTAACGGTGGAGTCAGCTATGGGGATAGGATTGTCTAGACAATTTGAAAAAATTGTAACAATTTTTTCAATATTGTGAGTCTATGCATTTTCATGTGCAATTTTAAATTTTTAATATACACATGTACATGTATTATATAAATCATCCATGAGGGCACAATGCATGGGGAACACCATGAGTTATTTCATGGAATTTGAAACTTGAGTTAGCTACAAGATTGGAATGTTTAGAAAATTTGCAATTTTTTTAATATTGCGAGTTTATGCATTTTCATGTTCAATTTTAAATTTTCAATATATATACATGTAAATGTATTATATAGGGCATCCATGAAGTTGCAATGCAAGGGGGACACTATGTGGTATTAAATGGAATTTGAAACTTGAGTCATCTATGGGGATTGGATCATCTACACAATTTGAAAAAGTTGTTAAACAAATTTTTTTAAACGAGTTCATGCATTTTCATGTGGAATTTTAAAATATTAATATATACATGTACATGTGTTGTGCAGGGCTTCCACTAGGGCGCAATGGAGTGGGAACACCATGGGGTATTGCATAGAATTTGAAACCTTTTATAATTTTGTTTTGATGGTAAAATTCTCATTTAATTTTAATACATTAGAATTTAATTCTAAAGTACATCATCTTATGTATATATGCATATTACACATGTTGTGTAGGGAACCTATGAATCTTATGATAACACGAGGATGTTGAATGATCGTATATTTCAGTGAGATTCTCTTTGATGAAAATTTTTATTTGACAACCTTTTTATTATACTTACTTTTATCATGATATAAAATTTGGACATATTTAAAGTAAAACTATTTATTATGAATTGATCTCTTTGATGCATATTTTTATTTGACAACAATTTATTGTATTTAATTCTATAAAGATCTAAATTTTTGAGATACTTTAAATAGAACTCTTTATTTATAAATGGTCTTTACAATGCTAATTTTGGAGTTAATACATTTTGGATGACGATTCTTATAATGTTAGTAGAAGATAATATGGATTTGGGTTCAAATTCTTATGTTTTGTGAAGTTGATTTTTCAAGTAGTTTAATGAATAGTAAAATTACAAATTACAGAACATGGTACATTTTGCATGATGCATGGTTTGATGCTTAAAGGTTTTACATTTAAGTTCATGAATATGAAGCAATGAAAGTAAATTTGCATTTAGTTCGTACATTTTGCATGATGATTATTATAATGTTAGTAGAAGATAACATGGATTTGAGCTGATTCTTAGGTTTTGTGAAGTTATTTTATCAAGTTGATTAATGAATAGTAAAATTGCAAATTACAAAACATGGTAAATTTTTCATTCATGGATCTTACCATGGTGTGGATGTCTACAACAATCATAACTTAAGATTGCATTTTAAATCATGGTATGCATTTTTCATTCATGAATAGATCACCATCTTGTATAGAATAGCTACTATGGATGTGGGTTGATATTTAAATTTTAATATAAAGTTTTTCAAATAAAACATACTTAAAAATTTCATTATAAAACATGTACATTTTACATGATGCATGGTTTGATGCTTAAAGGTTTTACATTTAAGTTCATCAATATGAGGTAATGAAAGTAAATTGTCATTTAGTTGGTACAATTTGCATGATGATTCTTATAATGTTATTAGAAGATAATATGGATTTGGGTTGATTCTTAGGTTTTGTGAAGTTGTTTAATGAATAGTAAAATTAAAAATTACAAAACATGGTACATTTTACATTCATGAATCTTACCATGGTGTAAATTTCTAAAAAAATCGTAAGTTAAAATTGCATTATAAAGCATGGTATACATTTTGAATTCATTAATAGATCACCATCTTGTATAGAAGAGCTATTATGGGTGTGGGTTGATACTTAACTTTTAATATAAAGTTGTTCAAGGTAAATATATTATAAAATTTCATTATAAAACATGGTACATTCTTCATGATGCATGGTTTGATGCTTAAAGGTTTTACATTTAAGTTAATGAATATGAGGCAACTAAAGTAAATTTGCATTTAGCTTGTACATTTTGCATGATTATTATGATAATGTTAGTAGAAGATAATATGGATTTAGGTTGATTCTTAGGTTTTGTGAAGTTGTTTTGTCAAGTTCTTTAATGAATAGTAAAATTGAAAATTATAAAACATGGTACATTTTGCATTCATGAATCTTATAACAGTGTATATGTCTAAAACAATCATAACTTAAAATTACATTATAAAACATGGTACATGTATACATTTCGCATTCATGAATAGATCATCTTGTATAGAAGAGCTACTATGGATGTGGATTGATACTTAAATTTTGATATAAAGTTTTCCAAAGCAAACATACTATAAAATTTAATGATAAAACATACATTCTAAAGTACCTTCTTTGTCTTAAAGTCTCTCACTATTGTATTTTTCATGAAATTTGAGAAAGCTTAGAGATTGAGAATTAAAATTTGCAATGTTGAATCAACTGAAATTGCATTAATCTCAAAAGTTTCATTAATACCAATGTGGGTCTAACTTTTGTTTTAAAGTAAATGAACTTTTCAAATATTAAATACTATGTGTGGAGCATGCATTGTTAGTTTTATTAGGTTTTGTATGCACTACATGTATAGGATAAACACAATAAAATATATTTTTTGAGCTATCAAGATGTACAAGAGATACAAAACATTTGAAATTGATGGTAATGTGATTTTGATAAAGTAAATATTTCTACTAATATATCACTAAAAATATTTGAAAAGATAAAATGATGACATAAAAAAAGAAAAATGTAGTGCAAACATGATACTAGGTGTATAATAAAAAATAAACAAGAAGATTGTGATCTGCTACATCCTTACATTATAGTAGTATTTGGGATATTTTAATTTCCTTTTAACTTAACAACAAAGCCACCATATTAATGAAAATAATTTTTTTATACCTAATACTAGGTTGAATGGACAACTTAAGAGTGCACAAAAAGAAAGGATAACAATTTACTTGAATTGTTTCTCAAAGATGAATACAAGGAGAAGATATTATTGGGAAGTTCAATTAAAAAATCTCTAATGGAATGTCATCCTCAATGATCTGTTCATGGTCTTGTTTTGACATTCTCCATTTTTAAACTTCGATTTTTTTATTTCTTGAACTTCTATCAACTTTATGCGTGCTCCACACACCAAGTGACTATATTGACAACTTATGGCATCGGGTTGATAGTCTTAAAAGTAAACATGAATCTTGGTTTGATGATTTTCTTGGAAAAAATATCCTTTCGGTAAAATAAACCCTCTTTCATATATAAAATAGTTATCATCATAGTTCTCCAATAACTTCATCTTTCATTCAGTGTACTGCATCAAATAATACTTCAAATTTTCTATGTTGTTAATGGGTGTAACTACAAAAAAAACAACTCCTGCACAATAAAACAAAATGTAAATTCAATTCATAATTAACAAGAAATTAGTTATCAACATGTACTTGATTTAATTATTTATTTAGATCTATATTTTAACTATTATCTAGATACTTATCCATAATGATTTTAAAAACATAAATTACACACACACACACACACACACACACACACACACATATCCTTTGAAATCAATTGAAATGTTGCCTTCTCTAACAAGATCATAAACTTGATCACCTTCAAATGATACTATAGTATCCTCTGATTCCATCTCTTCGAAGCTTGCAAGTGACATTTTCCCTTTTGTCTTAAGTTTTGTATCTTGCCAAGATTTCACATACATATTCTTTTCACAAACATAATTTAATTGTGTTTCCTCTATGTAAACAAGAAAAAAATAATATTTTTTTCTTATTTGAAATGTAAACATATTTTGGTACTCTTTTGTTTTAATTGAATGAAATTTTCGAATCTCTTTTACCATTTCAGCTTCATATATAATCGATCTATCTACATCTTAGTCTCCAATATGCAAAAAAAAATCTATAGTAAATTAAAATAAGAATTAAAGTATATTATAAATAAAATACAATTTATATATCAAAGATATTCATCGATGAGTTATTTAAACTATATAATTTTTACATTTTTAAAATTTAAAATTTAATAAAAATATCATATATTAAAAATATATGCAGGTTAATATATATGTACATACCTACGTACCTTCCTTATGGGTTAGTCTCATGGCTTAGTGCAGAAATGCACCATTGAGAAAATTTTTTCAGCCAAGACAAGTAGGTTTGCAGAGTAGCTCATTCATATCTTTGAAGTGCTCATTTTATACATGTCCCTATGCCGTCATGTTCTCCTTTTCCATGACTAGTCTCAAATAAATTCCAAAAAATTTTAATATTGTTTTCATATGAAGACGACACAACCAAAAGAATGATCGTGAATATTAGAATTGACCTTGTTGATGGTGCTATAAATTTTTCAACTAAGGGGTCTCACTAATATGAATTCCTAATTAGACCTCACACCATTTGGAGTAAGATCCCCATCCGAAATATCAGCCCGGTTGCCATGTCTTTTATATATTTTTCTTGACTCAAAATTTTAGCATGAGATAGGAGTACGCATGCCCCTTCAAAAAGCAAGGGGGGTGTTCCTAGTGAGTGTTTGATCGTATGTTTTTTAAAGTCCTTCTACTACGTGGGGGGGGGGGGGCGGGGAGTAAAATGTGGACCTTTAAGAGAGAGGTAATAGTACTACCCAAGAAGAGACAAACACAAACAACAATATCTTTCTAACATCCAGTGGAATAGTCCACAAGGGATGTGACGATAATTACATCCAATGAATGAGAAAGGTATGTCTGATATCCATTAGAATAGTCTGCAAGGATCTGACAGCAGTAACAACCATTACATCACATTCTTAATAAGATATGTACAAAAATAACTGAAATAGTTCAATTACCTTAGCACATGTGAAAGCAAACATGAGATACAAACATCTGCAGAATATTATTAAAAACATTCATAATTCATGCATGAAGAATGTACTGGCCTTGAAGTATTATTTTATTAAGTAAAAGTTCCAAGACACATGTATACAATGAACATCACTAACTCCAATAGTGGATCATTGGAGCCACTCCTTGCTCCACCAAAGAACTATCTTATCTCTCTAATTCTTTATTGGTGGATCCAAGGTGAAAAAGTAGTTTGCTCATACAATGAAGGTGTATATATAACCAAGGGTGAATCTTTGACTACCCTCATGATTGTTTGACTTCAAATGACTTTTAAACTTACATGACTCTTTACATTCCATGTGTTTCCTTTGGAATTCCACTTTACAATACATTTTTAATACAATATACATGATCTACAATAGTGATGTGGCATATGACCACTTATGACATGACATGAAATTGCTGACATGGAATGCTTGAAGATGTCACAATGTCAAGTCACTGCTATTGCTGAGAGTTTAGTGTCTTCATGAAGAAGTTTTCATTTTCACCTCTGCATGCCTTGGTGATAAGGAGTATTTAATGATCTCAAGTCTTGGATAGTGGTGGAAAAATAGTGTCCCTTTTTTTTCTCCTAATCGATCAGCTTGTAACTTTAGTTGTAAGAGTGTCTTTGAGCATGCTTCCCTCCCTCTTCCCCCTCTCCATCATCTTTCCATGACATGATAGGGTACCTATTCTTGTAATTCACTCATGACGAGACGAAATCAATCCGAAAACCCCTAGCCTAAGATGATGAATTATGATCCATAAAATGAGCCTGGAACAAGTGATAGGATGGGAATAGGGGCTCAATGGTTGCATAGTTGAGCAAATCCGGAAGGGTTGAGGAACAATACTACACAGTTTCCAGAGCCAATGGGATAGGCTGACGGGATGACCCTAGGATATCTTATTGTGCAGTTGGGAGTCAATGGAGGTTGGGACACTATGCAGGTCAAGGGCTTAGGGAATGAGCTTGAGGTTTGTGGTTGCGAAGTACACAATTTAAGCTAGGTTGGCGTCATGACTGCACAATTCCAGAGGTCATGGTCAAGGCTTGGTCACAAAATTTTTGTAGGGCAGCAGTACTGGGAGGCAGGAACTGCACATTGTGCAGTTCCAAGAAGCAATGTCACATCTAGAGGATTGATACTGTGAAGTGTGCAGCTCATGGAAGGCCAGGTGAAGCTAGGTTATTTGGCTGGGAATTTTTTCCGAAAATGATTGGTCGGGAAGTTTTTCCGAAAATGACTAAGTGTGGGACCGGTGAGATCGGTGTCAGCGGTGATGAAACTTTGAATGTGATCACACACTTACAATAATTTGTTGACTCAATTTGGAATAGATCATACATGACATACAGACAAAGGATTTCCCTTTGTGCGACAACTTTAAGGCTAGTTAGGACAAGTGCAACACCAAAGGTACACTTTACGATGACCGTGACAACACTTGTGCGACAATGCTAAAAACTTTGGAAATGAGTGTGATGGGTACTTACAAGGTTAGAACAACTCATTTTCACAAAGGTGACCTCCTGGAACCACTAGAACAAGTTCATACACACAAAGCAACTGATCTAAGGGTCAAGTTTTAGCTAAAAATTGAAAGTGCTCAAAATTTCTTTGAACCTAAATGATTGGATAGAATACGTCACCAGGATTCTGACTCAACTTGTTTCATCAAAATTTGAGTTTGTATGATTGAGTTACCATCTGCTGTTCGTTTTCTAAAATAGGCAAAAAAGGAGTAGAACAGGTGTAGTGATGATGTGGTAGGTATAGTCAGCATTGTAGGGAATATTCTCCAGATTGCAGCCAGTGACATTGTGACAAGTGTTGTCTCCAGATTCGTGAGATGGGTTTTTGAAGAGAGAAATTGTCCAATAACCTCCAATATTCTTCCTAAGTTGGAATTTGAATTTTTCTTAGGTGTTTGAGTACAACCCAACCAGAGGGCGCCACATGTCCTCTCTAGTGGGCCCTCTCTAACCTTTGGGTCGAAATATCAAGTTATATTAATGTTGGACATTGGGTTTATGTGTATATATATATTATGTATATATGTGTGTATATATATATATGTGTGTGTGTGTGTGTGTGTGTGCGCGTGTGTGTGTATATATAGATAGATATATATATTGAAATATCTATATTATATAGTTTTAAAACCCACTTTCGGCGGGGTCAACCAAGTTGGAGGAGATCTTATCTAAACTTGGCAGAGGTTAAAGTTGGAGGCAAGTTCCAAGTCTGGCAGAGAATTTTTATTGTAATTTTGTGAAAAATTTATATGGTGGAGTGGGGGTCGAACCCATGACCTTCCGCCCGCTAGCTGCACGTCCTACCATTTCCTCTGCCCAGTGTTTCTTACACATTATGATCTCAGTTTATATTTGAATTAAAGCGGTATGACGGTTGGGGGTTGGAGGGGGACAGCCCCGCGGGCTAGCCCCCTACCCATATGGCCAGAAGTAAGGAATCGAGCGCCAATATAAACGAACTGGTTGATTTACTAATTGTGTTTAATTAACGTTTAAACGTGGTTTAACCACAATAAGACGTAATTAGCGCTAAACGTGCTTATCCATTAAACCTGCACTTATCCGCCTGTTTAATCTGGTTTAATGATTAATTAACCACAATTTAAAAGGGCAAAGTTTTATAGGAGCACACCATTTATGGTGTATTTCTAATTTTAGAAATTTAACGACAGTTCCTCCAGTTTTAGAGGAGAAATTGGGACAGAAGCATTTTTGGTCATAACTCATCCAATTTTCACCCAAACAGAGCTCAGGAAGAGGAATTATAGGCTAATTGGAATGTTGGGAACTCAATGAAGTAGGTTGCAGAGGCAGAAAAGGTCATCCACAAGTGTTTTAGTGCAGTTGAATAATTTTGAGCACGAAGGCCACCAAGTGTTGGTGTCATTACCAACGCATCCAGAGTCCAAATTCAATAAAAAAATAGTCATTTTTGGGAGATTATGATGTTTTAAACTCATTGGAACATGTTCCAAGAGGTTTTGAAGCTTCTAATAGAAATTTGAGCACACTTGAAGCTAATAAAAAGGTCCACACTATGAAGTTGGACCAAGGATATGTAGCCTAGGAGGGGTGAACTCCTTTATCAAAATTATGTGTGTTAAGCTCTGTTATGTGTGTTTGATGTGTGTAATATTTTTTCTATTCCTTCATTTAAAATTATTCTTTTTAAGCTTATGACAAACTCATAAATTCACTAAGTACAATGTTTGACAATCACATTCTCATAAACAAACCTATGAAGGATAAGTAAAATAAAGCAAAGAAAAGTTTATATCTGATATGAAACTAAAAAAACAATAAATAACATTCATTTTCATATCAAGTTGGTATCAGAGCACTAGGTTGCTTGCCTATTTTACTTGAAGGATTTTTAACAGTGAAAATTTAGTGATTCTTACAAGGTTGAGATTGCAAAGAGGAGAAGGGAAGCTACTGATAGCTAGTCCTAAAGTTAAGACAAGAAGGAAGAAGGTTGATAAGGCATCATCCTTACCCAAAGGACCACTCAAGGCAACACTTGAAGCACCTAAAATTCCATCTCCAGTAGTTGATATAGAAGAGGAATTCATTGCACAAGAGGCTGAGGTGATTGAAGAGATACAAGCTACAAAGATTGAGCTTGAATCTACAACCAAAATGTGAGGCCATTAAGGAACTCATGAACATTATGAAGAATAGGATGTCAAGAGGGAATTCAAATAAATTCAAAGGATGGTGAAATTTATGTATGAAGCTTTTATGGAAAAGAAAACTGGAGAAGGTTCAAAACACCCTCATAGAGAAGAATTTTCAAATAGTGAAAAGGAGGAAGAGAGGAACTCAAAAGGTAGTGGAGGAAAACCACCTCCCTCTCCACCATCATCATAATCATCCTCATCAACATCTTAATCTTCCACATCCACTACAAAAAATCATACCCATACTCATTCCAAGATCCCAAAAGGAAAGACCCCATTACTCAAGTTGGACATCAAATTTGAACTTCCCATATACAATGGAGAAGTTAATGCTAAAAGACTAGAAAATTGGATTCATCAATTCAAATTTTACTGTAGAATTCATAATCTACAAGAAGATGACATCAAAATCCAATTGGCTTCATTAAGGCTAGAAGGAGTAGAACTAGTTTGGTGGGAGGAAAAGACACAAGAGGAAATGTGAATCCATGGTAATATTTCCATTTTTTGGTTTGAATTAATTTCTTCCATTTAAAGACAATTTTATCCATTAGCCTATATGCAGAAAGCAATAATGAGTTGGAAAAACTTTAGACAGCTCAAAGGTCAAAGTGTCCAAGAGTATACACCAAAGTTTAGGAAAAGGGCTTTATTACTTGAGTAGACTTAAATTCACAAGATACACCCTTGAAGTATATAGGAGGTATAAATTCCTACTTAAAACACACTATCCTTATGTTTAACCCAAATAACTTAGATGTAGTATGTGTGCAATCCATGCATCTTGAAGCAAGGGGTAAAAACATTTCTGAAGAGGGTAGTAAGAAGAATCCATTCAAGGGCAAGGGAAAAGAGAAAGGAGGAAAATGGAAGAGAAAGAAGAATGAAAGTGTTAAGAAAGAAGGGGAGAAAATTACATGCAAACATTGTTCCAAAGAGGGGCATGATGAAGCCTACTATTGGAAACTACATCCTGAATTAAGACCAAAGAAACCAAATAAAAAATGGAAACAAAAGACGACTTCCGCCACACAAAAAGATCTTGGATCCGATTTAGGAGATGAAACTAAGATAGTTTCCCCGCTTAACAAAGTAAAGGAATCTATAGCAAGTTCTAGTTCCTCAAATAGTCACAACAAAACTCCAAATGAAGATACAAGGATAGAATTATTCCATGTTAGAGTAATTTCTAATCATACAAATGTTGATGCATTGTTTGATATAGGGTCACAAGCAAAATTTATTTCAAAAGACTTAGTTAAAAAACTAAAGATCATAAGCCATACCCTTTGGGTTGGATAGTTAACAATGCCAATTTACAGGTGACAAGGAAATGTATTTTTAGATTTTATATTACTGCAAACTTTGTCGATGAAGTTGAGTTAGATGTGGTTCCACTTGACATTTCAGGGTTTATCTTGGGTAGTCCATATTTGTATGACAGGAAAGCGGTATTTTACCATCATGAGAAAAAATATCATTTGATCAAATATGGAATGGAGTATATTGTGAGAGCTCATCACAAGAAACTGAATATCTCTTTAGTTAATGTAGGGCAAATGAAGAGGCTAGTAAATGCAAGTAAAAATTTTGTGCTTCTCATGATCAAGAGAAAGGAAGATGTTGACTATGAATCTTTTGAAGGATGTGATGAAAAATTGAAATCTGATTTGTTTGATGTGGTAAGTCATCATGGCGATATGTTTCAAGAACCAAAGAGGTTACCACCCAAGAGGGGAATCCAGCATGAGATTCAACTATAGTAGGATGTTCGACTTTCAAATATTGGTATGTATCACATGTAAATTATGGAAAGTTTGTAAATCAAGAAGAAAATCCAAGAGTTGTTGAATAAAGTTATCATACGCCCATCTACTTCACCATGTGGTTCTCCAATATTTTTGGTTCCAAAGAAGGACACGACTTGGCACATGTGTATCAATTTCTGTGCACTGAAAAAAATCACGATAAAGAATCGCTACCCACTCCCATGCATTGATGATTTTCTTGATCAATTAAAGCATGCAAATTATTTCACTAAGTTAGATTTTAGAAGTTTTTATCATCAAGTTAGGATAGCTGAAGAAGACATTTGGAAAATTGCTTTGAAGACTAGACAAGGATTGTATGAGTGGTTAGTTATGCCATTTGGCTTAACAAATGCACCAGCTACTTTCATGAGAGTAATGAATGATGCACTTAGACCATTTCTAGATGACTTTTTCGTTGTTTACTTAGATGACATACTCATATTTAACAAATCAAGAGAAGAACATGTCATGCATGTGAACAAGGTATTTGATGTTTTGAGAAAAGAGCAATTGTTTCTTAAGATGTCAAAGTGACAACTTGGTAAGACTTCATTGGTATATTTGGGACACATTGTTGTAGGAGGTGAGTTGAAGATTTATCCTTCCAAAGTTGAGGTCATTTTGAATTAGCCTAAGCCCAATACAGTTACCGAGGTAAGAAGCTTTTTAGGGGCAGCACACTACTTGAGGAAATTTATTGCTAATTTTTCTTCCATTGCATCTTTGTTGCATGCATTGACAAACATAAAGAAAGTCTTCTATTGGGGATATTTACAACAGAAAGCATTTGATTCTTTAAAGCAAAAGATAAGTTCAACACCAGTTCTAGAAATTCTAGATCTTAGACATCCATTTGAGATCGAAACAAATGCAAGTGATTCTGCTATGGGAGCAATTCTCATGCAGAATGGTAAGCCTATATCATTTCATTCTAAAAAATTTAATGGAGTTGTGACTAAATATCCTACCGATGATAAAGAGTTATATACATTGGTACAAAGTGTAAAGAAATGGAAGCATTACTTGATGGGGAAAGAGACCATTATCCATACTGACCATCAGCCAATGTAGTACTTACAATCACAGTCAAAGTTGCAACAATCAAGAAATTTTAGGTCGATGGGTTTTATACAACAATTTCAATTGTTTATCAGGTACAAAAAAGGAATCTACAATAAAGTAGCTGATATGCTCTCTAGGCCTATTGTAAATTGAACTATTATTCTCAAGCACAATTCAATTACACATGAAAGTTACATTGAACAATATGTGAATGATAGTGATTTTCAAGATGTGAATGAGAAATTGAGTAAGGGAAACCAAAGTGAAGAGTTAGATTATCATGTGCATAACAGTTTTTTGTATCACTTGGGAAAGTTATTTATACCACAGGGAGAAACAAACAATATCATAAGGGAGGCGCACACATCATTGGTTTCAGGACATTTCGGTGTAGGAAAGACAATAATGCATCTTCAAAGGTATTGTTATTGGCCACGCATGAATGAAAGTGTTTCTCATTTTATTAGAGGATGTTCTTTATGTGCAACAAGTAAGCCTAGCAATAGGAAGCTTGGTTTGTACACACCATTTCCAGTTCCTTCTCATCCTTGGGAGAGCATCTCAATGGATTTTGTAGGAGGCCTTCCTATGTCAAGGAAAGGTCATGATTATTTGTATGTTGTGGTATATATGTTCAACGAAATTTGTAATTTGATGGCATGTAAGAAAAATATTACAGCTGAACAAACTGCAAATCTTTTTTTTCAAAATGTATGGCTCCATTTTGGTCTTCCTACTTCTATTGTAAGTGATCGAGATTCTCAATTTTTGGGAAGTTTTGGTCAAAATTATGGGACATGATGGACACAATGTTGAAGAAAAGTACAAAATTTCATCTACAAACAGATGGTCAAACAAAGGTGGTAAATAGAATTGTTATTCATCTTCTAAGAGGATATTGCAGCAAGCATCCCAAGTTGTGGAACGAATAGTTACCCTACATACAACATGCATACAACCGGGCAAAACATTCTTCCATTAACCTTGGATTAGAAAATAACCATAGTTCCCTTGACTGGATCTACAAAATACCAGGGGCCGAAAACCATCATGCCCCAAAATCATGTGCAAACCCATGCACAAAACCATGGGCGGGCCCGCCCACCAAAAAATAAGGTCCAATTTTTTTTTTCCCAGGGGGCTACCGCCCCCCCCTACTACACCCGGCACAATGTATAGGACGAGCTATCACCCCCCCACGCATGACTAGTTGTGGAAATAATATAACACATATCCAACATTTTCCCACTTGTTGTTTTCTTTCCGCGGGGGGCCACAGGAGAGCTTAGTCATTAGCCCAGCTTTGCAACACCCATTGTTTCTCTACACCAAGAGAACTTCTAAGTGCTCATAGAATTCATCAATGCATCTACAACATTCTTCAAAGTGTCCACCTTTACCAGCAACACCCTTTTAGGCTCAAACATATCTCTCACAAAGTGACATTGAACATCAATGTGCTTTGTCTTTGAATGATAAGCAATGTTCTTAGCCAAGAAAATTGCACTTTGGCTACCACAATCTATCCTTATAGCTTGTTGCACCAACCCCATACTTGAACACAATCTCTACAACCAAACTGCTTCCTCTCTTGCATGAGTGCCTGCCATGTATTCTACCTCTCTAGTTGAAAGAGCCACTACAGATTGTCTTTTACTCATCCAATCAATTTGACTTCCATAGGTTACAAACACACACCACTGTAAGATCTTGTCCAGATCAAATCCGTCTTCAGATCAACAAACCATGAATTTCCACCACTCTTCCTGATCCCTGTCTTCCCTGTACAAGCAAGTCATAATCCACTAAGGCTACGCAATATCCTTAAAAACTGCTTCATCATTAGCCCACATCCTTCCTGGTTTGAGCATAAACCCTCAAGACTCTAATACATGTGCAATGTCTAGTGTAGATAAACCATTGCAGACAATCAAAGCCATCACCCACTGCATATGGAACACGAGATACAATCCTCCTCTTCTTCTTGTGTTCTGGGACATTGTTCAGAAGTTGATAATACACACCTATAGTATCATAACATTCACTCATGATTATCATCCTATGCACGTAATCCTCCTAATATAGTCTTATTTATACTTCCTCCTGCTTAACTAGAGCTTCCTCTTTCCATCTTCTAATTTCCATGCCCAAAATATAGTTTGCAACACCAAGATCCTTCATGTCAAATTTGGAGAACAATTGGGTCTTCAAATCTTGGATAATTTCTTTGTCATTTCCCATCAACAACATATCATCCACATACAATACCAAATAAATAAAATGGTCGCCAATTAATTTAAAATAAACACAATGATCATCCTTGCTTCTGGTGAAGCCAAGTCACCATATATAGGTATCAAATTTCTGATATCAAATCCTTGGTGAATGTTTTAACCCATACAGATACTTCTTTAACCTGCATACGAGCTATTTATTCCACTTCACCATAAAGACTTCAAGTTGTTTCATGTAGATCTCCTCTTATAGATCTCCATGAAGAAATTTTGTCTTCACATCCATCTATTCTACCTCAAAATCAAATGCAACAACAACAGATAAGATTAATCTAATAGAAGTAACTTTGGAAATAGCAAAAAAAATATCACCAAAATCAATTCCTAGCACCTAGGAATAACCTTTTGCTACCAACTAAGCTTTTTATTTCTCCACCTTACCTTCTACATTCATCTTCTTCTTAAACACCCATTTTCTCCTGATGGGCTTCCTTCTAGTTGGAAACTCCACCAGAGCCCATGCCTCATTTTTATGCAAGGATGCCATTTCATCAACCATGGCCTCCTTCTAGAGTTTTCCATCCTCTGAATCTACTTCCTCCCTTATGGTTCTGGGATCATCATCAGTTATAGTTAAATAAAAATTTGAACAAGTGGATGGACTATACCTTTCTGGTTTTCTTCTTTCCCGAACTGATCTTCTCATAGCTAGAGTTTGTGGCTCTTCCTCTTCTGAGTCTTCTTCTATTGTAGAGTTTGATTCATCCTCTATCTCAAACTCTATCTTCTCAGGTTCCTTTGGTAGGACTTCATGTTTAACAACATCTTTCACCTCTCTAAACACCACATCTCGATTTTACACAAACTTCCTTTTTTCAGGGTTCCAAAGCTTGTAACCCTTTAAATCATCCTTATACCCAATAAAGATGCACCTTTAAGATTTATTATCCAACTTGGTCCTTTTCTCCTTTGGAACATGTACATATGCATCACATTCAAATACCCTCAGATGTGAAAGAGAGGGTTTTTTACCAGTCCATACCTCATGTGGAGTCTTATCCTCCAACGCTGATGAAGGTGATTTGTTAACCAAGTAACATGCAGTCTCCATTGCCTCTGCCCAAAATTCTTGTCCTAACCTGGTACCACTGAGCATGCTTCTTTCCTTTTCCATTAGCATTCTGTTCATTCTTTCTGCAAATCCATTTTGTTGAGGTGTGTATGGAGTAGTCTTCTGCCGTGATATACCACACTTCTTACAGAACTCTTGAAATTCCTTCTTGCAGAACTCCCCACCATTATCTGTCCTTAGCACCTTTATCTTCTTCTCTATCTAGTTTTCCATCAGAGCCTTAAATTCTTTAAATGTTTCAAAGACTTCAGTTTTCTTCCTCAAGAAATATATCCATGTATTCCTTGAGAAGTAATCTATGAATGAAACATAGTACATAGACTTACCCAGTGATGGAACTGACACAGGTCCAAACACATCACTATGCACAAGCTCTAATATCTTGTTCGCCCTCTTAGCACCAGAAGGAAAACTCACCTGATTCTACTTTCCATATACACAATGTTCACAGAAATAGAAATAATATAACATATACCCAAGACATAGATTCCGAAACACTTGAAAGTTGACAATTCCATTTTTTCATCATCTGATCAAACTCGGCCTTTTCAGACTTGTGCCTCTTTGCTTCCAACTTCAACTCAAGTATTTCTTCTCTTTCTTCTCTTAGTTGTTCTGTGAGGAGTTATGTTTTTTATTTTCCAACCATATTCTCCTTTCCATTTCTTTGCATAGTGACAACTTCTTCTGCTGCTGGAGATAAACATATGATGTTTTATGGCTGCATACCTTCACTAAATTTCTCTGCTATTTTGGTTTCCATGGCCTTATTTTCAATCTATGACCTGGTCATTAGCTTCCTTGGCTGAAACATGAATCCAGCATCCTCTCCTGCAAAATCCAACTTCTTGACAGATCTACCTTTCTTCAATTTTCTTCCATCACCTTCAATGTCTTCTTCTTGCACCATTGGGGACTCCTCAATATCTATTGCATGTAGAATGTCTTCCAGATTTCCTTTGGCCAATTCCTGACTCCTTTTTATTCTCTCATTGCTTTGTTTTTTAATCTTCTATTTCTATTTTGCAATTGATAGCTGAGGTATATCAGTTTCCTGTAGAGGTTCTACTTCAATGTCCATTGGTTGTATAGGAAATTTCCTTCCTTTTTTCCTCAATATCTTCTATTATAGCTGAAGATATAGTAGTTTTAGGTTTTGAAACTTTCCTTGGAGTCACTACATCTACTTCATACCCACTCATAAAAATAAAAGAGGTCCAATCTCTGTTTAACCTTTTCAACTCTTCCAACACTAATTGTTTTATCAAACCATGGTGAAATATTGATGTTTCATTACCTTCTGACTTGACCTGAACTCTATCTGACATCTTTCCCAAAATCCTGTATAAAAAGAAGGGTATTTCAATAGGTTTCTTACCAACAAAATGCAGAAGGAGTCTAATATGGTAAGAATAAACCATGTGGAATCTCCCTTTGTAGGTGAAGTATTTTTGGATCAGCAGCAACAACTTTGCATAATTGTGTTTCATATAACTCCTGGGGATGTCATTGGTCATATCAACACCTATGTGCTTGTGCTTGAGAAACTCCTCACAGCTTTTCATTCTGAACTTTGTGCCTTTGAACCATTCTTCACCACTTCTAGGAATTTTTGTAGCTTGGGAGATAATATTTGGTGACACTGCGAAATTCAAAATCCCAAATTTTGATGTTGTCGCTATAAAATTTGTTGCAAAGTCTTTGGAAATTTGTGCATGTAAACCCTGCAATTTTTGGCAAAAATTTAGGTAGCCCGTCTTCCTGAAAGCCTCCATAGCAGTGGGATCTTCATTCAACAGCTTCAAATCCATAGGCTCATACCTTACACAATGACCACCCTTATTTGTTTTCTTCTTCGATTCCATGATGCTTTATACTCTTTGCTACCTCACTTGTTGATGACACCTGCAGAATCAAATTCGAACAACAAAATGCTTTGCGTGGTGAAGCAGCTCTCAAACAGTGACAGTTAGATACTTCACATGCAAGAATTGAATGTTGAATGACAAAGAGCAGCTTGGGGATAAAGTTTAAGAGGTAATTTGACAACTTGGAGTTTAATAATGACACGTGTGACCATAAAATACAATAATGACTACAGATATGGCTTTGCATGTTTGGGAATCATGATAACAAACTCCAATGACCTCACCCCTTTCTCTATATTATTGAAAATTGACACCTCACACCACTCTGACACTTTTTGCAGAAAAACCCAGTTTCCTAGCGAAAATTGTTTAACTACTGACAGATTGGCTACTGAACTGTTAGGTAGTTTCGTAGCGAAATATACTGATTTTCCATGTAATTCACTACGAAACTGTGAAAAACTGACTAGTGGAATATTTTGTGATTAAAAAGCATGCGGATGAAAACTAGATGAGATGAGGTTGATTTGACTGATATGACATGGTTAGAGGTGGGTTTTAAACTTAAGGTAGACATCACCAAATGCAAAAATTTCAAAAATTTCATGAAAATGACTTATGAGACAGCATGAAACTAGGTGAATGACCTGTAGGATCCTATCAATGAAAGTGTTAAAACTAATGAGTGATAAAAGTAATTTTGTGTAAATATTATATGGCGGAGTGGAGGTTGAACCCATGACCTTATGCCCGCTAGCCGCACATCTTACCATCTCCTCTGCCCAGTGTTTCTTACCCACTATGATCTCTGTTTAGATTTGAATTAAAGTGGTCCGACGGTTGGGGGTTGGAGTGGGCCAGCCTCGAGGGCCATCCCCCTCCCCATATTTCTAGAAGAAAAGAACCGAGCGCCAATATAAATTAACCAATGGGATTTTACTAATTGCGTTTAATTAACGTTTAAATGTGATTTAACCACGATAAGATGTAATTAGCGCTAAACGCTCTTATCCATTAAACCCACACTTATCCGCCCTTCTGATCTGGTTTAAAAATTAATTAACCATATTTTAAAATAGCGGAGGTTTAGAGGAGCGTGCCATTTATGGCGGATTTCTAATTTTATAAATTTCACTGATAGTTCCTCCAGTTTTAGAGGAGAAATTGGGGCAAAAAGAGTTTTGGTCATAACTCATCCAATTTTTTCCCAAGCATGGCTTAGGAAGAGGCATTCTAGGCTAATTGGCATGCTGGGAACTCAATGAAGCAGGTTTCAGAGGTAGAAAAGGTCATTTACAGGTGTTTTAGTTCATTTGAAGATTTTTGAAGGCGAGGGCCACCTGGTGTTGAGGTCATTGCCAGAGCATCCAAAGTCCAAATTCAGCAAACAAATAGTCATTTTTGGGAGATTATGATGTTTTAAACTCATTGGAATAGGTCCCAAGAGGTTCTAAATCTTGTAACAGAAATTTGAGCACACTTGAAGCTAATAAAAATGCCCACACTATGAAGCGGGACCAAGGAGATGTAGCCCAGGAAAGGTGAACTCCTTTATCAAAATTCTATGTGTTAAGCTCTGTTATGTGTGTTTGTTGTGTTTAATATTGCTTCTATTCTTTCATTTAAATTTTTTATTTTTAAGCTTATGACAAACTCATAATTTCACTAAGTACATTGTTTGACAATCACACGCTCATAAAAAAACCTATGAAGGATAAGTAAAACAAAGCAAAGAAAAGTTTATACCTGATATGAAACTAGCACAACAATAACTAGTATTCATTTTCAGATCAACGACAACCAACATGCCAAAAGATGACAGATTTCCCAACTTGTGAAAGGAAAGACAACATTCTAAGGAAAAAAATAAACTGAATTTCAAAGTTTGTGATGATCATGAAAAAGACCAAGGAAGGCTTTGAAATTTGGTATAGGCCAAAATTTCGGAGGGTGTTGTAGCAGCTACAACACTTGGCGAAAAACTGGTATAATATTAAACTTCTCTGTCTCGGTTAACTTATTTTTTGTAGGGCCTTGGTTCTTTGGGGAGTATTGATTCATCATGCATATTACTTTACTTTCCCCACTTACCCCATGAACAGACATAGTCCCCATCATTCCCTCTTAGTTTAACTAAACATAAAATTTAGCGTTATCATAATGTTTCAAGTTAGTAAGGGTGGTTAAGCTCACGATTTTAATATTTTCATAATATAATTTTTCATCTCTGGTGTTTCTCCACTGCTAGCAGGCCTGGAGAGTACCTTGACAGAGTCACTACAGGAAAAAAAACATTGCTTCGTTGCGAGCGAGCTTGAACAGTACCCCGATGGAGTTTCTTTCTTCACCTCTCTACGTAGGAAGGCTTTCTCTTCTTTCACATTTATTTATTGATTTAAAGAGGACTGTGCATTATCACTTATTCATTTTGGGCATAAAAGGGATCATGGCTTATTGAGAGCAGGAGAGGTTGCTCCTTTAGAGAAGCATACAAAGACCTCTGATTTAGTTTTGATCGTCTAGGTTTTGCCCCTTCTCCTTTTCTACTCATTGCATAAACATGAAAACACAAAAACATAAAGAACCGAATAAAGACACAAGTTTTCTCGAATGTACATGATTTTATGGTTTAACCAAAACGCTCCTTACATACAGATCATATTTTTTGTCAAAACTTCACCAGCAAAAAAACATAACCAACACAAGGAAGATGGACGAAATTTTAACCCAATGTTGAAATGTCACAAGACTCCTTTAGACTTTAGCCACATTCCATTTCAGGCCAACATAGCATCTTCATGCTCAATCTTATAAAATTAAAGGAAATACAACACATAAAAAGGAAATAAAACTAGAAGACAAGACAAAAAATGACCAAAGAAAAACATGATGCGAAACCAAAACTAGAAAACACAAGACAAACTATAGGGAACAAATGAACGATGGATGTGCAGGTAAACTACAATTCAAATTGACCTACTCCTAACCTAACAAGCTATAAGGTCAAGGTCATGTATAATGGAATTTCTAATGCAACCACCGTAATAGTTCCTGACGTGCATCCACAAATATTCGAACAATTAAAATGAATATAAGGTAATGTGCGACAAAAAAGATAAGAATTTAAATAGCTTGCACAAAAATTTGAAGGTCTTTCCTGTCTACAGAAAGATAGGCCATAGCCACCATTTCTAACCAATTTATGTTCTTACCTATTTGATAAGAACCATTATTCAACCAACCTCTAAAGCTTCCTACGAACATGTCTTTATCTGCACTGAACTCCTTAGTAGGCGCAAGGAATAATCGAAATGTGTTATTTGCGATGGAGCTCGCCAGGTAAGATTGTTCGAACTGTTCAATGATTGGATCTTAAAATTCATGATGACCCTCTTGAAAACCCCGAAATCTTTGAAAATATGAATTTTCAATTAGAGGCGCAGGATTACGATGGGAATTTTGTGGGGGGGAATAGATTTCATTAGATTCAATAGTCATGTCGAGACAGTGAGGACCTAACATAACCATAAACGAAGGCCAAAGTTCTGCAACTGCTCAAAAAGTACCCAAATAGTGAAATGTTGAGCAGTAAAGATCAAAGGATGCAAAAAAAGATTCATTGGATGTGTTGTTGGAAGAATGATAAGTTGAATGACAGCCATCAGACATAGAATAATGATCAGATGGGCTAATTAAAAAATCAAAAACCCATTTTGTGACTAACAAATATAAATCAATTTGTATAACTCTGTGAATACTCTTAACAATCAAACCAAGTTCCTCGTAAGCCATATGTGACCAATCATTTTCCTATAACTAGAGAAAAATTGTGCAAGCATCATAATCATGAAAAAAAATAAAAAGGGATGCCAACATAACAAATACATGAGACCATTCAGGACATGGTGAACGAAGAAGAGCTTGATTCATCAAAGTCGCAAGTGAATAAAAACACCACGAAGCCAAAGAAGGACATGGGAAAGTGGTGTGAATTCCATAAGAGCTCCACTCACAACACAAGTGAGTGTTATTCCAAGCAGTCACAGGTGGCTGAGATGAAGGCTTCCGAATTAGATGCATGTTTCGACTCTAATTCACAACCCTAAAAAGGGAATGACAAAGGGAAGAATATTATTGATGCGAAGCCAAGTAACACCATTTCCACCATCAATATCTGGAGGGGGGGTGCCTCTTCCACTCCTAGATGTAGGTGAAGGATTCCCCACTACAGTTCATTGTCTAGAGCAGGAGCCAAAAGAACCTCATTTCAGCAGAGGTCATGAATTGGTTAGGCCTCTGAATCACAGCACACCCATAACCATACATCATCGAGTGGTTTCACCACTGACGAGATCTTCGTGTCAACGAACAATGTCGCCTTCCCTACAACATCAAGCCCTTCACGGATGAGGTATTATGTGATGTTTCTCCTCTTGAAGTTTGTGATGTATTATTAGGGCAACCATACTTGTGGAAGGGACATGTTGTTTATGAGTCTTGACCTCGCATTGTTATTGTTACTTTGGGTAATAATTTGTACAATATATCGGAGGTAGCACCGCCTACAACCATATCTTTGATCACTTTGAAGCAATGTAGTAATCTCGTTTCCCAAACCAGGAAATTTGTTTTCCTTATGATATGCCCTTAGGGAAAGAAAAATATTGTGGCCACGACCTCCAAACAGGGCTCCTCCACACGGCAACAGTAAATGGAAAAGGTCGTGGAGGAGTAAGGGGACATCTTCACCTCACTTTCAGGGGTGCCTCTGCACTATCAGCTCAAACACTCCATCGATCTAGACCCAAGCACGTCACTACCCAATGGACTAATCTATCAACACTCTATTCTGGAGAATGACAAAATAAAGAGGTAGATTCAAGAGCTGTTGTAGAAAGGTTACATCCGGCCTGTTGAAATTCAAAAATAAAATGCACCACATACTAGTGTGGGATTCTAGGTCACATATGACTGAGGAATTCAGTGACACATCAATTCTAATGTGGGCGACAAATTTTTAAATAAATTGTAATTTTATCTCATAACAACTTGTAATACTTAACTAAGTGTGATAGACTTTGTTAGCTCAATAATTTCGAGTTGAGGTTCAAAGAGTAGGCATGTAGAGTGATTCTATTATTTACATGGTTCAGTTGCAGTTGTAGCACTAGTGTGGTGTGAGTGTAATGAGTTAGCTCAAATTAATTGAGTTAAAATTAATTTAACTAGGTCTAATTGATTGTTGAGTTAGTGAAAGATCAAGTGAATTAAAATAGATTTAATTCAAAAGTAGTGATATACCAAGTAATTAATGATTCGCTATTAATATATGCATGCATGTCAATTCTGATGGAGACCCAGTTGAGACAAACGTTAAATGCAAGTAAGCTATTAGTTCTATTTTTAGAAAACTGCCCAGGTGCATTTAAAAAGCTACAGGAATCCCATGATGGATTGCGTAATCAAGGAAGGTTGGAATTCCTATATAATAGGAATTTTTTTTCCTATGGATTGCATGAGCAAGGAAAACTGAAGGTGGGTAGGAAATTGGCTATGTATTGGTCCAATTCTTCCTATATTAATGTGAGATAATTGATAGAGTGTATGAGGTTCTTGTGAGCACACATGCATTGTATTGTTTCATGATTCCTTGGTTTATTATCCAATAAATATGGAGGGGTTTTGAGTAGTTGCTTTCCCCAGGAAAATATTGTGTTGTGTGATTGATTTACTTCTTTCTATTACTTGCATGTGATTGAGCGATTGTGATTTATATTCTGAAAATATTGTAGAAGGATTCAGTATCTTGTTTTATTACATTGCATGACCAGATTGAATCCATTGGTGTAATTTCTACATGGTATCAGAGCTGTGTTAGAGATTTTATACATGGATCAGAGCACCAAGAATCACAATAATGGAGAATAAATCGAGTTTGTGTTGAACATTATTCAAATTTGCAGATAATTTCTTTGGAGCTAGAAGCGGATAAAGATGTATTTCAATGGCTTGAGAATCGAATATGCGCTCAAGGGAAATTCGCATTATATTGCATGGAAGGATAGGATGGAGGCAGTTTTGGAGGACAATGGGTTGAATTAATTCATAGATAATGATATTCCCAAGCCCACAATAGCAGATGCCCAAATTCTTGATGCATGGAAGAATAAGGTAGCAAAGGCGAGGAGGATCTTATTAGATGGAGTTCGAGATCATATTGTCTCAAGTCTCCTGGAAAGGAAACTCCATATGCTATGTAGAAGGCCTTGACAGATCTGTTTCAAAGCAAGGGCAACTCCACGGGTTATACGAAAATAGTTCTTGAATTCATTAGAGATATACTCACCACCATTATCACTCCTTAGAGCCCTCACCTACTTCCATGTATCTTTCTCTACCAGTTATTTGAGCTCACAAAACTTGGAGAACGTCTGATATTTCTTCCGCGGAAATAAGATCCAACACTTTCTAGAAAAATCATCAACAAAAATAACATAATACTTGTGCTTTGCTGTGGAAGGTGTAAAGAATGGTTCACACACGTCTGAGTGAACTCTCTCAAGGATTGTCGCTGCCCGGTTCTCCTTCTCATGAAAAGTGGCTTTTGTATACTTCCCATGGTACATCACTTGCATGTGTCTATATGCGCAAGAGTGCCCTTTGGAAGACCTGTAGAAATCTGTTGCATGATCCTCGAAGCACTTTGGTGTAGATGGCCCAATCTCATGTGCCATATCTCACCTGTATCCCGACTCACCACTTCCCTTTCTTTACTGCTCAATATTGCACAACCATCTACATCAAGTTTGTAGAGGTTCTTCATGTGAACCCAAATATTCTTTACCTGTCCTGTGGTTTGTGAAGAAGGAATGCCTTTCCTTCACTGAAAACCACATCATATCTGAGATCCTCCAACATAGCAACTGAAACTAAATTCTTTTTCAAGAACAGTACATGCATGACATATTTTAATATGAAATATTTACCTGACTGTCTATGGAAAGTAACTGTACCAATCCAGGTAGTGTTATACCTCCTGTCATCACCCATTACGATGTGCATCTGAATATCCTTCTCCTCCAAGCTACTAAAGATTTCTTTGTTTCCTGTCATGTGGAAATATGCTCCAGTATCCAAGTACCACATAGATCCCATCACAGTTGATGCCATGCATGTGATGAGAGAGAATTCCAGCTCAAACTGTGAGGCCAAAGCTTCACCCATTGCATCTCCCCGAGCCTTCTTGTTGTTCTTCTTCTTTTGTGGACAATTTGTGGATCATGAAAGTGAAAACATTTCACCTTTTACATGTCATGATTCTTTCCTTCTTTTCCAGTCTCATATTTGGAATAGGACTTCTTCCCCTTCTCCTTCTTTTCCTTACCAGCCAAGGCACAATTTTCCTCATCATCAGTCTTGGATGATGATCCATCCTTGGTATTCCGCCGAAACTCTTCTTATACCAAATCTGACCATAGTCACTCCCAATATGGAAACCTCTCCCTCCCATTCACAGATTCCTGGTAACTATGTCAGCTCTTGGGAAGGCCTAGAAGTTCTAGTCTCACAAAGTCATCATCAACTACACTAATCCCAACACTTCCAAGCTCATCTTGACATTGAGTGAACTTGGTCAAGTATTTATGGATTGTGTCGCCCTTCTCTATTTTGATTTTCCTAAGCTTTTCCTTGAGTGCCAATTTTTTATGGTCACTGTTGCTTTGAAACAGATCTGTCAAGGCCTTCCACATAGCATATGGAGTTTCCTTTCCATGGAGACTAGAGACAATATGATCTCAAACTCCCTCTAATGTCTCCACGGAAAGGCAACTCCATATGCTATGTAGAAGGCCTTGGCGAATATGTGGATATTGAGTCTCTATGGAAGGGCAGCTCCATGTGCTATGTGGAAGGCCTTGACAAATTTGTAGTAGTGTACTTGGATGACATCTTGATCTTCAGCCAGAGTTGGGAAGAGCACCTCCACCACATTCAACAGGTCCTCCAAACACTGCAGAAACACAAGTTGTGTACCAATTTGGAGAAATGCACTTTTGGCTTGACCCAGGTTCAATATCTAGGTTACATTATTAATGAGCAAGGTGTGCATGTGGACCCTACCATGATCCAGGTCATTCGGGATTGGCCAGCCCCAACCACTCTAACAGATCTCCGCAGATGTCTAGGTCTTTCCAATTTCTACCACAAGTTTGTGTTAGGGTTCACTCATACCACTTTGTCTTTGAGTTAAGTCACCAACGGAGGAGAGAAAGAAAAATTATTGTGTTTTGAATATCAACAAAAGGCGTTCATGGAGTTGAGTTATTGCCTATGCTTTGCACCAATGCTCACATTACCATACTTACAACAACCATTTGAGATCAAGACAGATGCCTCTAAATATGACGTTGGGGCATTACTTACTCAGCAAGGGCATCCAGTGGCATATCACAGTGAGACACTTTCAGCACAGTCTGAAATTATCCCACCTATGACAAAGATATGTATTCCATTGTGTAGGTCTGCCTACAATGGAAGCATTACATTTTGGGGAAGGATATGGTCATCCACAAATTTCATCGACCCCTGCAGTTCATACAGTCACAAGGGAAGTTGCAGAACGATTGCCATAAAAAATAGTCCACATACCTACAACAGTTCCATTTGAACATCAATTATAAGAAGGGCAGCACCAATAATGTTGCATAATACCTCAGCCGACCACCGATCATGGCATTAACCATTGTGCTTGACTCTTGTGGGCATGAGACTTTGGGTTGGCCACATCTCTACAAAAGTGGTCCAGAATTTGGCAACACATACCAGACACTCCTTGAGGGTAAGAAAGTTCAAGATTTACACCTATAGGATGCATTGTTAAGCCACCTAGGAAACCTTTATGTTCATTCGAGCGAGCGTGCCAAGATAATTTGGGAAGTGCACTACAGTCGGGTCGCTGGACATTTTGGGGTTAAGAAAATAGTGGCAGTACTACAGAAGTATTTCTATTGGCTGAACCTTCGACATGATGTTGAGTAGTACATCAGATCCTGCATGTCCTATGCTATTTCCAAACTAACCATCAAGAAGCAAGGCTTATATACTTTGTTGTCTATCCCTATTAAGATATGGGAATCCATCTCCATGGATTAAATGTCGGGCCTTCATTCTACCAAGCATGTAAATGACCGTGTTTTTGTGACCATCGATAGATTCTCTAATATGGCCATTATGGCGGCCTACAAGAAGAATATTACAGCAGAAGCCACTACTAAACTCTTCTTTCAGAGAGTTTTTGTACACTTTGGGATCTCACAGTCCATTACATAAGGGGAATTTTGAGGTCTAAAATGGGCCTCCTAATGAAATAATAAAATAATAGCTAAACCAATAAAATAATATTTATCAATTTGCAATTCACTTTTTGCACCAAAATCCATGTAACCATGGTTAAACTCAATTCAAAATTTGTACCTAAATAAAATTAATAAAACAATTGTATTGATGTGACTATAAATAAGAATGAGATTTTCAAGAAAAATTCATTATCATTGCATAACTAATGCATTTTTCCTTTGTACTTAAATAACTTAAAATAAAATATAAATATAAATTCATAAATTCTTAATTATAGAATATATTAGTAATTAAAATTTATATTATTTAAATTATATAATAACATGTAATTAATATACTATATAAAAATAATACAATATAATATATTGTTTCATGTATGAATTTTATATTACATATTGAATTGATTTGTTTTATAAATAAATATTTGAAATATACAAATATAATATTTATTGAAAAGTGTGTAAATGCATGAAGATTGTGTAGGGATATGCATTGTTTCTTTCAAAAAATATGAAATGACAATAATAATATTTTATTCAAAAAGTGTGAAATGACATTTATTATGAATACTTTGCTTTATGACTTTAAAAGTGCTTAGACCACTATCATGGTTAACCATGAAATTTTATCCACCATTGAGAATGTGACAAGTAAGTACCTTTAACTCAAGCAATGCCACCTCAACCATTAGGGATGATGTCATCCCCTAAAATGTGATTGGTTCTCATAAAGTGAATTTTGATTGTACATTTTCCTTAGGAGGCCCATTTTAGACCTCAAAATTCCCCTAATGCTTTGATTGGGACAACAGGTTTCTCAGTACATTTTGGTCAAGTCTCTAGTCGATGTTGGACACCAAGCTCACTTAGTCCACATCTTTCCACCCCCAAACTGATGGTCTAACAAAGGGCGTCAACAGCATGATCATACACATTCTACAGATATACAAATTGAATAATCCACACACATGGGATGAAATCCTCCCCTATGTCCAACACAGCTATAAGCAAGCTCTCTATAGCTCAACTAACCACAACCCCTTTAAGGTGGGCTTGGGATTATATCCACTATGTCCCATCGATGTGGTCATCCCATTTGCAAATTTTCAGACAGATTTGGCTCATGTCCAGTTTGAATTCGACAAGGTGAAAAAATTCATTTAACACATTCTCCAACATGTCCATGACATATTAGATAGAGCCAATGTTAATTACAAGCAGTAACATGATCAGCATCGAGTGCCACACAAGTTCCAGGTGGGCGACAAAGTTTGGCTACATTTGCATAAGGATCACCTCGTAGGGCCCTACCACAAGCTTCATCTGCTCTGATATGGGTGATATACCATCACCAAGGATGTAGGGGACAATGCCTTCGAGCTCAATATTCCACCATTCCTTGGTTCGCACGTAGTGTTCCATGTGGACCGCCTTTAACCCTACTTTCCACCATTGTCAGACACATCCACCATTGCAGAACAAATCACACCAACAGAGTTAAACCCAGACTACATGGAACAGACCACAAATTATCATATCATAGACACACAGATCAATAACACCCACCAGCAGAGGATACTTCTATATCGAGTTGTCAAAACAGGACAACTCCTTCACCAGGCACCAGATTCAACAGAAATTTCCTCACCTTATGGAGGCTCTACATGGAATGATGACCATTGCTTCCTAAGGGGGAGGAATGATACAAGGGATATTGGTGGTCACCCACCTATTCGTCGGTTTTTTCATTTTTCTTTTTTATGGCAGCATTTACTACTTTTATAAATTTTTCTAGTTCTAAAATTTTGGAGCAGGTTTGGCCCCCTAAACAATTTTTTTTTTAGGTTCACATTAGGCTTATAGCCATAGGAAAGGTAATGTAGAAAATAATTTAGTACTCAAAGAGATGTTTCCGAAAATATATCGTATGTGCCAAACGGAGATAATATGACTAAGTTACGACCACAAGAAGTTGGCTGCCCAACTAACCCCAACGAGGCCCACAAACTCTTGGTGTTATATCTCCTGAGGTTAGGTTTTGGGTTATTTAGGGTTTTCCCATGTTGTTGAATAATATAAATTCCCTTGAGCCTCATTGTAACACAGTTCAGAGGCATGTAGCTGCCACATATCTTCTCGGAGATAAGTTACCATCACCTGAGCTAGTTTATTTCCATTATGTCTGTAAGCTTATTTCAGTTATTTGATATTAATAAAATGAAGTATATTTTCTGCAGCATCTCTGCATTTTTTATGTATTTTATTTCATTCCTACATAAATCTAGATCAATTGAGGTCTATGTTCATACCTCTCTCCATAGTCATGTATGCTGGTAGTGACTATAATACCACCTGCCACCATTCTCGTTGACTCACATGACAGCTCTAGTGTCTCTGTATCATATTACATTTGCCCCACACTGTGGTTGCATATCACACCACTCCTCCCCTACTCCTTTAGTTGTGACTCTCCATCCTTGAACCCCACTGTGCAACTCCCACATTCATACCACGTCATTCCAAAACCACCTCATATACCACCGGTATTTCAACTCTCCCACGACATCTACACTCCAATATGACACCAGTGGTTGCTCCCATCCTTGGTATATATCACAGCGTTCAAAACCCATGTTAAACATCACAGATATCACCTTTCAATTATTATATCGCAGATTCTTTTTATATAAATTGTCTCATCTCCCGGTCATACGACCCTCGGCATCCTTCCACATTTTTTTTATACTGTGTTGGAACAGGGTCTCCTACGAGAGCTGCGAAACTGGTCCATTTTGTATATTTTTTATTATATTTAGTCTAACGTAGGGGTTTTGGGGTAGTTCAAAGCCCCTAATGCATTGTAAATGGGTAAAGGGTAGACCAAGAGTCCGAAAACCACGATTTGAGGACCATTGGATGCGTAGGATAAAATAGTATAAGTAGTTGAACCTTTTTGAGTTGTAAGACAGATTTTGGATTAATATTGGTGCGAATTGAAAATTAGTAGATCTGTTTTTGTTTTTGGGGAAAGGACTCCTGCTGGTTGTGTGCACGGAGATCCTCAGTCCTGCTGTGTGCAGACCCTGCTGCTGTGTGCACAGGTTGGGTTTTTTGGGTATTGTAAAAGGAACTGAAGGATTAATGATTGTGGAAGGATATTGAAATCATTGAATTTATTGGATCTGTGATATCTGTTTATGTATGCTCTGTGTCATTAATTTAAGTTGCGCAAATACTGGTGTTACATGTTTATACTGCGATCTAGATCAATTATGGTATGCATAATTCTATATTGAGCTCCACACGTAACTGTGTCGTGTGATTATGCTGCATTGACCATTGATATGAATCTATTTATTAGAATTGATGCAAGAATAGCTGCCATAGTTGCCTTATTTTCCTATATCTGTGATTTTTTGCAATTATAAATGATATTGCGCACGTGGGTGCGGAGGATCTGATAGATCTGGGTTCTGTAATATACGATCTGATAATTGTCAAGTCGAATGCAGCTCTGCCTGAATTACCTGACCTCTCCTAGGGTACAGAAACCTCTAGCACCCTCCCATACTGCTTCGGGTGAGAATATGGCCTGCACAAGTAAGCCACTACTGAAAGGGCCAGTAGTATAGGGGTTTTTTGGCAAACCTTAACCTCTGAACCTGGGTCAGGACCCCTTGAGCCAACAAATGGTTATTTTTCCAGAACCGGGAGAATTTTGAGAGAGGGATCGGTAATGCCAAGGCCATACTGGAAACCTGAAAGAAAAGAAATTGATGAATGGTTCGAACGGCAAGTTTAGGAATTCGAAGTGAAAGGAAACCGCAGTAAGAGGTTGACCACCAAAGAGTGGAAAAATAGGTATATTTTCATAGAGATCTATGAGATCTTCTTCGTAACTATTACGATCGAGCTCTAGGAGTGGCTTGCAAGGTTGGTCGAATTTCAGAGGTGTTGGAAGGACGGGCACGTCACACAGTGGACCCCAGAATTGATCTAGCAGTTAGAGAAGGCTGATAACACAATCACTGCACCATAGATCACTGGGTGGACAGCGTGCTAGGAGGATTTGTGACGAAATTTTCCATCGATCAATTCGTCTCCTACTCTGAAGCAGAGCAAATATTATTTAAAGGATTTAGGGGTAAGTTTCTGAAGACTTTACCATTGTCGATTAAGATACTACTGTGAAAAACAAATTATTCTGTGTAGCCACACCGAGTGACTGACCGCTAATCCGAATGAAAGTACAACGTGAAGCAGAAAATACTATCGGACCAACCTAGAAGGAGGTAGATCTGTCTACATCCCAGTAAGAGTATCAATTGCGCAGAGTTCTCCAACCACACCACTTTCAAACCAGCGTAGGGGTAATAATTCACCTACACCTCCACCACTAGAAGATGACATGGCTACACACATGAAATTTCCTACCTTTAAGGGTGTGGGAGATGAGGACATGGAGCAGTTTTTCTTTGTAGCAGAATCGGTATGGACTGCACAGAATGTAGCTAGTGTTGTAGTGAAGAGGGCACATCTGTCCCTTGCCTTCGAAGGAAGAGCTTTGGATTGGTACATGGGATACATCAAACATCGTGCAAACTCAACCATCGAAGAGATCAAGAACACCTTTAAAAAACAATTCAAGAAGCCTAAGTCCTATTCTCAAATAGTGGTCAATTTAAAGGATTTCAAGCAACGGCCTTTTGAATCGGTATGGGAGGCCGATCAACGGCTGAAGAAGGTGATCAGGGAATGGGGATTTCAGTATGACAATGGACAGCATACGGAGTGGTTCATTGCTATGTTGTTGCCTCACCTGTGTGTACCCATGGGTCCCCAAACTTTCGAATCACCGGAAAAAGCCCTGGAGGTCGCTATGAAGTTAGAAGCTGCACCTAGAGACGATGCCCAACTAGGCATCCAGAAGATCCAAGGACAACTGGAGGCGATGCACATGGAGATCCAGAACCTGCGAAAGGAGTGAGGCATAGAGGCTAGCCTAGAAAGATGGTGCATACGTTGTAGGACAAATGGCCACACCAAGGATAACTACCCACTATTAACAGACTACATGCAGGCTGGGGGACCTAGTCCGATGTGCCTTAGGGAAGTAGTAGGACCAAGTGGGTCGGCACTATGGTGCGATTATTGCCGCGTTGCAGGGCTGCACGACACGAACCACTGTCCCCGCCTTGTTGCGTACGTCCCAGAAGTAAAACAACAATGGTGCAGTTTTTGCAAGTCGGTAGGACATGATGAAAAGAACTGTTGGACGTCTTATTTGATGATCGATCAGGGGAATCTCTATAGGGTGCAGTCGAACCCATCTTCACCCAGATCGCTCTTGAGCATAGGGGGCTCCCCAGCAAGGGGCAGGGGAGGCAGAAGAGGTGGAAGCGAAGGTCAGGGATGAGGGCACCTCATCTGTTATAACTGTGGAGAGGTAGGGTACTTTTCCAGGGACTGTCCAAACCCCACAAGATAGACCTGCCGATATTGCAGGCAGCTGGACCATGCGATTGAAGACTATCCAGTCTTGATAGCGAAGATGTAGGAAAAGCAGCTGACACCTACGTAGAATGTGCAGAGGATTAAGGCCGAAATACGAGACAAAGATCCAAGCGTAAATGTCATAACATGTAGTGGGATGGCCACTGGGGGGCCTGAGGAGAAAACTACAACCGAACCTCTGATCCGACCAGCAGTTAGTAAACAAGAAGGGTTGGATCTAAAGAATAAGAAAGAAACATTTATCGCAGCATGCGAGGACTTTGTCGAGGCAGAGGAATCTACTTCGCAGCCACATGAGGACCTCAAGGCAGATGAGGAGGTCAAACTCTTTTTACAAGCATGTATGAAGCTGTTGTGCAACCCAAGGGCTATGGGAAATCTTCAGGCATTAATAGATAGCTGCGCAACATGACCTATCCTCCCTCCAGAAGTCAAGGATGTAAATAAAATCTATAGGTATAAGAAATGCACCAGCAAGGAGATGCGGTTGACTGCGCAGATTAGTGATTACGAGATGGATCAGGTTATTTTGGACCTAGGGTCAGATGCAAATGTATTACCTAAAAAAACTTCACAATGCATGGGGGAACCTAAGTTGGAATGGTCCACTATCCAGTTGCATATGGCCAATCAACAGAAGATCATTCCATTTAACCGATGGTAAGTTCCAAGTCAAGTTTACCCTACCGTTGGATGCCCGCAGGTGCTATAAAAAGGGCTAGATAGCTCAAACAAGGGCTTTGTCTCACTTGCATAACTTGCACCTATCCTCTTTATCTCGCGTGAACCTGAGCTGTAAGATTTTTCGGGTCTACACTGTCCCTGTCATGTCAAATCAATCTCCCCCTACTGATCGTAGCCACCCAGAATCAGGATTCATTTTTCACACTAGGATGACAGCCACCAACCCAGCTGAGCCCTCGGTCCCTACTACCCCAGAAGTTGAGGAAGTAATGGAGATCGGTTCTGAGGATGAAGCAGTGCCCATGACGCTGGTCATGAGGAAGGGAAAAGAGCAGGCACAGGGCTCAAGGAAGCGCCCCAAAGTTGTGAAGTGGGCTTCAGGGAAGCCTAGGACCTCCCTGAGGCATGCCAAGTCCCCGTGAACAACACCTCAGGCTCAGGTTGCACAAGAGGAAGCTATGCCTGCTAATCTGATAACTGGTTACCTCCATTCATCCACCCACGTAGGCCCTCGATGCGCACACCGAAGAACCTTGATGGCCTGATTACCTACCTACAGATGCCACTAACCTTGGGAGAAGTCCCTATCCTGAGCGACCCTTGCGGGAAGCTCCATGAAGTTAAATTCAACGATCACGACTTGGAAAATTATGAAGCCTTCCCTGAGCTGACCCTCGCATTGTACTTCGACACAATTTACGCAGACGATTGGGTCACAGTCGTTCCTCAATGCTGGGTAAGTGGATTGGCCAGATCTGGGCTCTTGAACCTGCTGCATATGCCTCACTTTAGCCATTACAATGTCATGGATCGACTAGCTGGATTGCTTCTTTCCCTAGTACACAATGGCTGCCTGTGGATTTGGGATAGGGTCCCCATAGATGCTACCTTGGTTCATAGAATCAGGGGCCTTCCCATGAACGGGCCACACCCTCTAGAGCGTGTAGGCAAGAAATATGAAGGGGACACCGCTGAGTATGTGCATAAGACCTACCATGTGGAGTGGAATATGTAGAAATTAGCTGAATAATCACTTATTCAATGAAGATTAACCCGATCATACATCAATTTCGAATTGCATGCATAACACATAACCTTCTTCTACAATTAATTGTCACATGCGGAAATAATATAGAAGCAATCACACATCAAATCAATCACATATTAACTCAGTATGTATGGGGAAAGCCTATAGCTGAAAACCCCCCAGCTATTGTGTATATTATAATGGAGAAATCATGTAACAATCATAGTACAAAAACTCTTCACAAGCTCTCATGCACTACCTCCCATGCTACACACTATCAAGCTAGATCTAGCAAATCACTTGCTCCAATCCTTAGCCACTTGATAGCCAACCTTGATTGCGTATTTTAATGCTATGGGATGGCCTCTTTATATAGATAAACCACCAGCCTAAACTTTGCAATACTCATAGCTTACTCCACCTATCTATGTGTTGCAAATAGCAACAGTATAGTCACAACTGATAGCTCACTCTACCCTTTCATCTATCTCTTTCACTGGTCTTCACTGAACTGATCATGCACTGTAGTGAACTGAAGTGTTCTTGAGTTGACTAATGAGTTAATATTTAGTAAATTAAATATTATTTAATTTACTCAACTCATATCTAATTGATTAGCTAGTTAACTAATCTCAACTAGTTCAACTGAAATAAATAGAACACAACTCCACTATTTGTCCCGTTAACTCCTCCAAAACTTCTGCCACTGAAGTCTAACTGAAGCCAACCATGCAAGATGCCATCAAACCCTAGGAACCACGTGATTCCTTGTGTCAATTGCATGAGTCACCTCCATGACTCAAACTGAAGTGCGCCAAGAGAGTAAACTGCTGTTTATAGTCAAAATATTATTAAGGGTAAATAATATTTGACTTCCATATTTTAGGAGATCAGTCTAAAAATAGCCTGGGTCCTAAAAATTAGGGTCTCATCTATTTTTACCGACATGTCGCATACTCCAAGAATCTCCAAGTAGAATTCCCAAATTATGCTCCGTATGTCTAAAAATAGACATAGTCTAAAAAATAGACTTTGCGCCAGAATTTGCCTGCGGGCCCACTTAGTGAAGGCGACTTCATTTCACTAAGCTCCATCATCTTGCTGCATTCTCAACACTCCCTCTCGGCAAGATATGGATTATCTGCAACCCCTATCCTGCCTCTGTGGAATTCGAACTTGCTCCTGGTGAGCGCCTTCGTCAGGATGTCGGCATCCTGATCCTTCGTGGGAACATATGAAAGCATCATGATTCTCCGCTGAACACAATCTCTGATATGATGGTACCTGATGTCGATATGTTTGGACCTATCATGAAATACTGGATTAGCCGAGAGCTTGATGCAGCTCTGGTTATCACGGTAGATCACTGTAGGCTCCAAATGCAACCTGAACAAACCTGCGAGGATCTTCCTCATCCAAATAGCCTCACATGCAGCCAAGCTTGCTGCCATGTACTCGGCCTGTGCTGAACTGAGTGCCACGGATCTCTGCTTCCTGCTGTACCAGGAAACTGCTGTCGACCCAATGCTGAAAACTCCTCCAGAAGTGCTCTTCCGGTCTGTTGGGCTCCCTGCCCAATCTGCATCAGTGAAACCAGAAAGCTTCACTCCATCCTCCTGTCTGTGCCATAGACCATATCCCGATGTGCCTCTGATATAGCGCAATACATGCTTGCCCGCCTTCCAAAAGAGCTTGGTAGGCTTAACCATAGCTTGCGAAAGCTGGTTAACTGCATAGCATATATCGGGTCGAGTGTGCTGACTTGGCGCGCCATCCAACGGCCCTGTGTCCATAGACGATGGCATCCTACCTCCTCCATTAGCATCTCCGTCCTCCCAGCCTCTGGAAGAGGCCACATCCAGCAGCCGGCCACACGCATGTTGACCTCTCTGAGTCTCTGCATTCGCACTACCGCCTCCAACCGGTCTTTCCATGCAACCCGCCGTCATCAAATCCGGGAGACAATGAAGATTGCTGGGGTCCTTCATCCCAAACTCTCGTGCAAGATCCTCCTTGCATGAAAGTATCAACTGCTCATCGCCAGTCAAAATCAGATCATCTACATACAGTACGATGATCAACAGCTTCCACTCCACCACAATCTGGTACAGGTTTGGATCCGCCTCACTCTTGGAGAATCCAAGCCCGGTGAAGTAGCTGTCTATCCGAGTGTACCAAGCACGAGGTGCTTGCTTCAGCCCATACGGTGCTCTCTTGAGTCGGCCACACATGCGACTCGCTGGCGAAGATCTCAAGAGCCTTCGGGCTGCTCTATGTGCACCTCTTCCTCGTGCTCATTGAGGAACACGGTCTTCACATCCATCGATGAATGTGCCACCCCATACAACGGCGAGAGAGCAAGGATCGTCCGTATGGAAGAGTACCTTGCGACGGGTGCAAAAGTCTCCTCATAGTCAATCCCCTCCGATACGACGAGAAGCCACGAGCGACAAATCTCGCCTTGTCTTCTCCACCTCCCCGTCGACCGCACAACTACTGCCAAGATCCGCCCAGACCTGTGATTTCCCACAGTCTTACAGGACAATCTCATACTGCTTGTTCCTAATGATCGGAATCATATTCACCGATCATGGCATCGACCATGCGGGTTCCTCCACAGCTTCCTCAAAAAAGAGGATGGCTCAATGCAGCATTGGCGCTCATAAGAGCCATGTATCCGATTGTCACCGATCCGGTGGCTTGTCTCTGTGTCTGCTTGTTGTCTTGTGGAGGTGGTCCCTACAACCTTCTCTGCATCTAGGAGCCGGTCGCTCGGCTTACGCCGGGTGCGCATGCGCCTACGATGGTTGGCGGCACTGGGTGGTTTCTTCCACCTCCCCGAACCTCCCTCTTGTGGCTGATCCACGTGTCCGGAAGCTCCCCTTAGGAACTAACGGCTCCTCATCTGCATGCAAGTGTAGCTCCCTCTCGAGCGAGCTCTTGCATGGCTTTCTCCTCCTGGAATTTTATATCCGTCGCATGATCTTCTGCAGTATCACAGCACATACTGCCGATAGTTGTGAGGTGTATCGATGTACTAAATATTTAACTTCGACGGTTGGATCGACTTCCTTCTTGCATCCTTCGTCACATGCATGTAGACGAGAATCCAGAAAATCCCGCAAATGGGAAATATGGGGCCTCTTGCGAATAAGCCTCCTACGGTGTACTCATGCCAAGAACCTTGTGAGGACAACGGTTACGCACATACAACTGTGTGTGCATGCCTCGGCCCACAAGTGAAGGGGGTAGGCCTGATCATGCAACATCGCGAGTGCAGCACCCACGATGCGTTACGATTTCTTCCGCTCGGCCCCCCCGTTCGCAGCAGGTTGCCGAGGTCTGATGAGCTCTCTCGAATCCTTACGCGGCTGTGAGCTCATGGTCGGTAGAGATCGTTCCCACCACCGTCCTCCTTCGGCAATCACCTTCTTCCCCGACTCCTTCTCGACCGGTGCTTTAAACTCAGGAGCAGCGAATGTATCGCTCTTCTTCTGCATGAAGAAGATCCGGCACTTTCGAGAGAAATCATCAACAAAGATCACATAATACACGACGTAGCTGCTGTCGGAAACAGGCGAGAAGGACCACACACGTGCGCGTGACGAACTCTCTCAAGGATGGAAGTGATGGCGTGACTATCCTTCTCGTGAAAGGTGGCTTTCATGCTTCCTAAAGTACCCTTGCCTTTGATGCGGCATTGCGCAAGGGTGCCCTTAGGAAAGTCCGGTAGAAATCTGCTGAGAATCTTCAAAGCTCCATGGTGAAGATGGCCAATCTCCTGTGCCATAGTTCGCCCTCATCATCTGACTCACCACATCTCCGGCCTTGCATGCCATAGGCACAACGCGATCATCTACGCAGGCGATAAGGTTACGAGTTCGAACCCCTATCTTCGGGTCTCTCCGGTAGTCTTCTTTGCGCGGGGAAAGGCTTTTCCTTCCACAGAAGACCACATCATACCCCTTATCCTCCAACATCGCTACGAAATCGGGTTCTTCTTCCAATCCCGGTACATGCATGACGTCCTTTAAGACAAAGGGTTTACCGGACTCCCTGCGAAAGGATACGAATGCGATACCGGTCGCACTATATCTCTCGTCATCGCCCATCTCGATGTGCATACCCAAATCTTTGTCCTCCGGATACGAGAACAACTCCCGATCTCCCGTCATATGAAATGACGTACGGCCCAGCTCAAGAACCACCTGAGTCAGCATACTTGAAACTAAGCATGCAATCGGTGAAACTTTGTGACCACCCCTACACTTCGGCTCATCTGCTAACGAGGTGAACTTCGTGAGGTATTTGGCGATGCTGTCGCCCTTCTCCATCTTGATGTTCCGAGCTTATCTTTGAGCGCCGGCTTCCTTTGGTCACTCTTACTGCGGAATAGATCGGGTAAAGCTTTCCATTAAATATGGAGTAGCCTTTCCATGAAGGGTGAATCTGATATGATCCTTGACGCCCTCAACGGGATCCTTGAGCATTTCGCGATCTTCTTTTGCCATGCATCGACCAAAGCTGCATCGGTGGGCTTTGGGACATCGCATCCACGAACTCCTTCGGACCATTGTCTTCTATGCTGCTACTTCCATTCGATCCTTTGATGCAACATAGTTGGAAGCGCGACCGAGCATATTCGAGTCGCAATCCATTGAAAAGACATCTTTCAACACCGGCACCAAGAAAAACAACCTTGTACGCAAGAAGTCGAATTCCAAACTCCAAGCTCTATCATAGATCTATACTTGAAAACAAATTATTTCCAAATCGGTGTTGCAAAGGGCATTCACCGGATCTTTCACCTTACGAAAGGATGAATATTCGGAGGCTACTGGCCAGCATGCGGACTACATCTGAGGAAATAAGTTTGCAATCCATATTAATAGACTTCGACAATTAACCTTGCTCCCGTCCTACCATGTAGAAATTAATTTGAATAAATCACTTATTCAATGAAGATTAACCGTCCTTATCAATTTAGTGCATGCATAACACATAACCTTCTTCTACAATTAATTGTCACATGCGGAAATAATATAGAAGCAATCACACATCAAATCAATCACACATTAACTCGGTATGTATGGGAAAACATAGGCGAAAACCCCTATTGTGTATATTATAATGGGAAATCATGTAACAATCATAGTACAAAAACTCTTCCTAGCTCTCATGCACTACCTCCCATGCTACACACTATCTGACTAGATCTAGCAAATCACTTGCTCCAATCCTTAGCCACTTGATAGCCAACCTTGATTGCGTATTTTAATGCTATGGGATGGCCTCTTTATATAGATAAACCACCAGCCTAAACTTTGCAATACTCATAGCTTACTCCACCTATCTATGTGTTACTAAATAACCCTTGATATAGTCACAAGTGATAGCTAACTCTACCCTTTCATCATCTCTTTCTTGGTCTTCAGGCGATCATGCTTGTAGTGAGCTGAAGTGTTCTTGAAGTTGACTAATGAGTTAATATTTAGTAAATTAAATATTATTTAATTTACTCCACTCATATCTAGTTGATTAGTTAGTTAACTAATCCCAACTAGTTCAACTAAAAAAAACAGAACACAACTCCACTACTTGTCCCGTTAACTCCTCCAAAACTCCTGCCACTGAAGTCTAACTGAAGCCAACCATGCAAGATGCCATCAAACCCTAGGAACCACGTGATTCCTTGTGTCAGTTGCATGAGCCACCTCCATGACTCAAATTGAAGTGCGCCAAGAGAGTAAACTGCTGTTTATAGTCAAAATATTATTAAGGGTAAATAATATTTGACTTCCATATTTTTAGGAGATCAGTCTAAAAATAGCCTGGGTCCTAAAAATTAGGGTCTCATCTATTTTTACCGACATGTCGCATCCATCGAGAATCTCCAAGTAGAATTCCCAAATTATGCTCCGTATGTCTAAAAATAGACATAGTCTAAAAATAGACTTTGCGCCAGAATTTGCCTGCGGGCCCACTTAGTGAAGGCGACTTCATTTCACTAAGCTCCATCATCTTGCTGCATTCTCAACAGAATACGTGGGGCTTATTCATAAAATTTATCAGTGACCCGGCTACGTAGATGGGTACCATATTACTAGCTTGCAAGCTAATGCCAAATTTCTAGGTCGCAACTATCCCTGCCTATGTTATTCAGCTCGCTGGTCAATTTGCGAAGGGGGTCTGCATCAATTGGGCCCAATACTTACACAGCAAGTTCTTATCCAATGTACACGAATCCCAGGAGCATGGTAAAGCCTTCTGCTATGCCTGGCTACTATTTCTTATAGCCTTGATTTCTTGGGAAACCCCTGCGGAGTCAGTCCTCCCCGAACTCCCTCTAGATATGTGCGAAGGGGCCTAGTATGCCCATCTGTGGGATTCCAGGGACGCACAACATATAGAAGATAACCAAGTCTTCTGGGTCCTCTTTCAGAGTAGTGTGGCCACAACCATAAATTCTCGACCTCGGTTGTCCCCCACTATGTATGACAAGTACAAGAGTATCGCAGCATTCCAGGTTACCACAAACAACATTCAGATCCGCAACCATAAGGATAAAACCTGGACATCACTCCCTTATATGGTAGCAGACAAGGAAATCGACAATGTGATTGTGCTATGGCCTCCTGCCTAGAAGATAGGCTTCAAAACCAGTGCAAGGGGCATTGATGGTACTAGCATGACGCAGGTACCCCCACCTGTTACCACCAAGGAGACCGGAAGCACAGGGAAATATTTTGGTGCAGCCGCGAAAAAAGACACACAGCCACCAGAGGCCACCACAGAGAACACCAGAGCCGAGACCCAGGTTGAGTCGCAGCTAGGCACGGACGAAGTGAATGTCAGAGGTATGAAACACACAGGCGAGCCTGTCAATGGACCCCGAAAGAAGCAGCGCGCCCAGTGGAAGGAATGGGATGAGACGGTTACGTTGACAAATGGAGACCTCGAACAAATCGCAGATGTTGTTACAATGGCCACAGAAGAAAAATGGGTCGCATTAGAGGAGCACCTAAAGGCTGTGATCAGCGCCATCTAGGAAGAGATGTGAACATTGCAGCTAAAGACAAACACCATTCAGACCAGCATGGTTCAAGGATGAATTCCCTTGGCATCTAGTAGTACAACGCTAGCCATGGAAGAAAGTTGCCTCTGTCCCTTACCTAGCACCGCCCTTCTGGTCAGTATGTCGAACCAAGAGATCTAGCTTCAAGCAAGTGCAGGGGTACAGCTGAATCTTGCCAAGCTACCCCACGTAGCATTACAAGGTCTCCACACTGCAGTGTTTCAGGAGATTCACCACCGGGACTAGCAAGTACACCACCAACTTGGTATGGCCAAACGAACCATCGCACAGCAGAATGCAGAGGTACTCTTTGGTGTCGCACAGCAGGCAGAGCTCAAAACTCTGATCCAACAGCTCTGCACAGAAGTTACAGAAGAAATCCCAGCCGCAGCCACTCCCTTGGCTAAATTGGAAGGATTGGTCGTAGCATTGAAGGCTTCCAGGATGGAAATAGAGGTCATTAAGACTCAGTTGGAGCAACAAATCTCTGACTTACAAGCCAAACTACAGCCCAAAACACCCTCGGAGGTACGAGCCCAGTGCACTATGCTAGTGACCGAGGCTACCAACACCATTACAGGATAGATTTCTCAGGGCATCCGGTTACTCGAGGATGCCATGCAGCTTTGGACCAAGATCCAACACGATCCAGTCCTCCAGAAAATCAATCAGGACTTGCAACAGAAGGAGGAGGCTTTCGAGCAGATCGAGGCTATATTACCTACATTGGTCCCTGCACAATTTTTGGCGTGATTGCAGACAAGAAACACCCTCCAAGATGAGATTTATGGACTTCACCAGAAGAAGCATGTTATCGGAGAACACTTAAAGCCTTGGACTGTTGCGGCCTTCCAGCTCTCACAAGATGTTGATGGTGCTATGAAGCGGCTAAACCAGACACTAGAGAGTGTCACGGCTGGGACAGAGGGACCAACCTCATAGAAGCTTGTAGATATTGCGTAGAGCACTGCTGCTTAGAGTCAAGAAGTGTTTCCCCTGTTGGTCGCAGTTCTCAATGCACTGTGCGCGCAAGTGGAGACCCCACCACCACAGTGACTTGGGATGAGTCACAAGATTTTTTTGGGGGACTGTTGGAACAGGGTCTCCTACGAGAGCTAAGAAACTGGTCCATTTTGTATATTTAGTCTAACACAGGGGTTTTGGGGTAGGTCAAAGCCCCTAATGCATTTTCAATGGGTCAAGGGTAGACCAAGAGTCCGCAAACCATGGTTTGCGGACCATTGGATGCGTAGGCTAAAATAGTATAATTAGTTGAACCTTTTTGAGTTGTAATACAGATTTTGGATTAAGATTGGTGTGAGTTGTGAATTAGTAGATCTGTTTGGGTTTTTGGGGAAAGGACTCTTGCTGGCTATGTGCGCGGAGATCCTTAGTCCTGCCGTGTGCGGACCCTGCTGCTGTGTGCGCAGGTTGGGTATTTTGGGTATTGTAAAAGGAACTGAAGGATTAATGAATGCGAAAGGCTGTTGGAATCTCTGAATCTATTGAATCTATGATATCTGTTTATGTATGCTCTGTGTCATTGATTTAAGCTGCGCAAATACTGGTGATACATGTTTATACTGTGATCTAGATCTATTATGGTATGAATAATTCTATATTGAGCTCCACATGTAACTGTGCCATTTGTTTATGCTGCATTGACCGCTGATCTGAATCTATTTATTAGACTTGATGCAAGAATAGCTGCATAATCCAAGTGGATATTGGTGGTCGCCCACCTATTCCACTTGGGGCCCAGCCTTTGTCTCTTTCAATTTTTCATTTTCGGCACAACTTACTATTTTTAGCAATTTTTCGGGTCCTGAACTTTCGGAGCCATTTTGAGGCCCTAAATGACATTTTTTGGGAAAACCGGGAGCAACATGGGTCCATAGGCCAATTTTTATCACTCAAAATTTGTAGTCCTCAGATAGATCTTTCTAACGAGGTATGATTCACATCAAACGGAGATCGTATGCCAAAGTTACGTCCCCGGGAAGTTGAAACACCAATTTACCCAAACGGGGCCCATAGTTTTGGCGCTTCATCTCCTAGGATTAGGGTTTTGGATGTTTATGGTTTTCCATTGTTTCTAAATAATAAATAGGCCCTTGAGCCTCATTGTAACTCAGTTCAAAGGCCTGTAGCCACCACATCTCTTCTCAAAGATAGCTACCAACGCCCTAACTAGTTTATTTCCATTCTGTCTGTAAGAAAATTGTTGGGCCATGAATACGACCACTTTTTAACACTTATTTCATGCATTTTTACTCTTCTTTATCATGTCATTTATTATAATTTATCATATAAATCCATCTTATAATGATTTATGCTCTTATGGATGAATATTATTTCTTCTCCTTTATTTTTAATAAATTGATGATTATTATGCATAATTTTATCAGTGATAGTTTATTAATATATTTTGTAATATCACTCACCATTTTAGCCTCCAAGATATCTGCCAGATTGAATATTTGATCTCCAAATCATCATCAAATATTCCAACTCAGAAATTCGCTGGAATAATAAGTGACAAGTTTTGCAGTTAAGATTCTAGGCAAATGAAGAAGAATCTGGAAAATCTGGAACATGGGTTTTGTCCAAAACGGGCCCAATTAACTTTATTTCAAAGAACGGTTTTCCTAAATTTGGCCTGTATTGAGAGAAATGCAGGGTTCTTTGAGCACGATTTTCTCAGATTTTTTGTTGCGACCGTCCTCCAAATCTCAGCTATAAAGCTAAATTCGCCTTGCTCTTGTTGAAAGATTGTTGGAAATGTATTTTCTGGTTGATCAAGTTGTTGGGAACAATCCAATATTGTTATGGGAGATCATATTTTCTATTTAATTTCTCTTCCTTCTAATTATAAAGGGAGAGCATGTATTGTGTATTGAAAAACAATGGATGATTATTGAATTCCCTTTGTAACACTGTAATTCCTTGACTCTTGTGAGCAAAGAGCAACTGATGTAAAAGATATTCATGTTTGATTAATACAAAGAGGCGTTCTCGTTCCATTTCTCAAGCTCTGCAGTAGCCCAGCGGCATTTCGTCGGCGGTTGAGGGCCCAACCCTGGTGGATCGATCTGCTGTTTGTATTTCTATTCTTTTATTTCTGTTGTGTGATAATTGCATTTAGATTTATTACGATTACAGAGTTATTTGATTGTTGTTGGATTGAATTCAGATTTGATGTATACGTTAATGAATTGCACTGCTATTCTATCTTATCAATGATCGTATTTACTATCTTATTCATCTTGCTATCTTTTATAAAGTGTTGTTGTTCCATTGATTTATGATTCATTCCAATGAACTGTTTCATAGTCTTGGCTGTTGACAGGATTAGTGTGTTGAGATTAGTTGCCTGATTTCATTAGAATTAGAATTGTTGTTCATATTGCTGTTCCATTTCTGTTTATTGTTTATTTCTGATTCATACCTTCAGATTAGCAAATAGATGAGTTACAATTGGTATGCATAGGAATTACAAGCTACTGTTCCTTTCCAGATTTTGTTCCTTTCAGTTATTTTCATCAGCACGAAGATTGAATTTGCTTTCATTTCGATTGCTTTAAGATCACCAATTGTAGAGGACACTGGTTATTGCTTCCAAGTTCCCAGATTGGTTATCTTGCATCGATTTCTAAGGGAAGGAGTTATTGCTACTGTATCCCTGATCGATGTTTTGCAGATTGGTTTAATTAAGGTTTCAAAGCATTTCCATTTATGTTACTGTAATTAGATTTCTTTACAAGCATCTGTTTACTCTTGTATTTAACATTTTGTACTACATCTTCATAGCATTACTCTTAGACTGAATTGCAGCCTCAGACATAGTACACTCTTGAAATAAAAAGTCGCTCTGAGATTGATAATTAATGTGAGATAAATAGGTGTTAAAAAGATACATTTTATGCCTCGACATTTTGGCGTCGTTTCCAGGGAGAGTGTATGCTATTTAGAAGGAGTGATGCACATTTGACCTTTTTTTTGTTTGGGAAGAATTTGGTTTTAAAGAATTTGGTTTTATCACTGCCCGCTTCACAGCAGAATTGGGTAAATTTTTTTTCTTTAGGTAGGAATGAAGGCTTATTTTTTTAAATGACTAGAAAATCTAAACAAGACAAAATTCCTCCCAAACCTGAAAAACCTAAGGGACCGGTGACCCTTGGGAGAATGACTTTTATTGAAAAAATTCTTAAGAAAACTGAATCTCAGCCATCAGTAGGACCTAGGAAAGTTATTTCTAGACAACATACTAGTTCCCTTCGGGCCACAGAGTCACTATCTGTAGCCTTTGTTGAGGTACACAGCCAAACATAAGAGACTGAGCAAGATTCCCAAGAAATTGATAATTCTCGCCCAATTTTTTTACAAGAAGGGAAGTTGGCTTCTCATACCCTACTATTTATCAACATGCATTTTTCAAATTTGGGTATATACATACTAGAGGCCTTATTTTGGAAATGGCTCCACTGGGAATACTCTTATACATAAGCATATTCTATTTTCAAAGAAGAGTAGATTAGTGGAGAAAATAAAATAAATAAGGAAATAAACACATTTTTTATTATTATTTTATTTTTGTAAAAATAATTGTTTTTGTTGCAACACGCTGTGGAAATCAACATTGATGATAAATATTCTAACTTATTTGTGAATGTAGATGAATTATATTACAAATAACAATTCTAGAAACACTTATATTCATTTTTATCATCAATATGGAAAAATTTCTTGAATATCATTTTTTTGGCTTGCGGGCTTGATGAAATTCCTGAAAACAAAGTTGGGAATGTCATGTTTTGGGGGACCAAAAATGAATATTTTTAAAACCTGTTTTTATCCTATGTAGCCCTTGATGTCTACTTTCTAACCCAATTTGAATCACTTAATTTTGATTTTAAACGAGAAATTTAGAACCAAAACATTGACAGGGTGTCTAGTAGGCAGCTCAACAACAGAGTTGGGACAGTTAGCTTTCGGAGGCATAAATGAATATATTTTTAAAACTTTTTTTTATGGTATATTTAACTATGAATATAGTTTATAAATCAATTTTAATCACTCAATTTCAATATCGTATGAGGAATTTATGACCAAAATACTGACTGCCTATCATAAATCAACACTCTTGAAACTCTGTTTTCTCGACTGTTCCCTAGAATATTTGACCCATCAATTCTTATTTTCTTCAAAACTTGTTTCTATTGGAGATCAATAAATTAATATACTTTAATATCCAATTTGAATCGGTTCAATCCGCTATTAAACGGAAAATTTATGCTTGAAATATCAACTGTTGGTCTAAGCTGGAAAATCGAAAATGACTCTATTATGCAGGTTGTTCTAAGCACATTTGACATATCATAGCATTGAATTTTTAAAACCTGTTTCTATTGGAGATAAAAATTTGAATTAGCTCTCATTTGGCTTTGGAATCACTCAAATACGATGAAAAACAAAGAAGTTATGATTGAAACATTGCAGGTTAACATGATTGGCCACTGCTCTCCCGCGGGTAATAAATTAATTTTATTTTGTCCATGGATTTATTCTACAGAGTAACTACTTGTTATTTTTTTGCATAATTCTTAGACTAGGGGAGCCCGATCACCTCTCTTTCTCCATGATTTAATGTTTTATTGCAGGTAGACACTCGTTTTTTGCAGGTCTTAGGAGAACAAAGAAGGTCAATTTATGGATGAGAGATTCTTGAAAAATTTAGTAAAGCAAGGGCATTTCATTCAATTAATTACCTAACAGATTTATGACAAGAAGAAATGAAGAATTGGTTCCCATTTCAAGATTCATGTTACTACTGCCAAAACATTTTTCAAAAAGATCATTTTTTTTCCATTAATAGATTGATATTCCTTTAGGAAATAACATCATAGTTGTTGCAACTTAATAAAGTTTTGTTTCTTTTCTGATTTATTTTATGTTTGTGTTTTAGGTGTTGATCCCTTCAAATTGAAATTTTCATTCCAGTAGTAATTGAACAATAAGTACCCCACCATGCAAGTTTCAATCGCAGAACGAAATTCTTCGGTAGCACCAATTCTGTAAAAAAATATATATATATATATTTTTTTCTTGAAACATGTACATAAAGTTTGTTTTCTTTTACTTTTCTTGTTTTCTTTGTATAGAATTTTATTTCTTGAACCATTTTTACTTTTCTTGTGAATTTTTGTTGTTCCTTCTTTCGAAAGGAACAACAGTTTTGCTGTGAATGTTTTTGTTGTTCATTTCCAAAGGAACAACACTTTTGTTGTTCCTTTCGAGAGAAACAGTAGTATTTTTATGAGCGTTTTTGATGTTCCTTTTCAAAGGAACATCCTTTCAAAATGAACAACACCATTTTCGCAGATTGTTTTTATTGTTCCTTTCCAAAGGAACAACATTTTTTGAGTGCATTTTTCTTGTTTGTGAACAACTTTTTGAGGATTTTTTTTAATTTTTCATAAATTTTTGAAAGACAAACATAAAATTAATGGAAGGATATACAATCATACAAATTAAAGCTTACTGTAATCAGAAAATCAAAAGAAATCGTCATTTTTAAGAAAGTTGTTTAGTAATGATAAGAAAAAGGAAAAAGAGACATAATCAATAACATGATCTTGTTGTCTTACTACCACTAAATTCATATGATCGATTATATTTATCATGTTGGTTCTTTCTCATATTTTATAACTTTCTTTGATTTTTACTTATGGAGTAAGAACAAGGGCATATTCTTTTCTATTGAGCTGTTCAGATTTCTTCCACCATCCCTACTCTTAAGGAGTGTTGAGCCATCCTTTATGAATAAATAGGAAAGTGCTATATGAAAAGAAAAATATTTACATATTTCATTAATAATTTTATAATTTGGTAGATGGAGGATAGGGGGTCTCATCAAGAGTCAGCCTACCATGTTCATAAGGAAGCAAGTGAAGTGGCATTCCCATCATGGCCACCAAACCAGGGATATGGTCCAATGGATAATTGAAAAAATTAAGAAGTCCTTGGAACAGGAGGTCTCATCATGAGCTGGCCTGCCCACTTTTCACTTCTTCCCAGTGAATGGCATTGTGATTTATCTGGTCACCAAGCCAGCACAACGGCCTCCGTTATGAAAATTAACAAGCACTTCCTCAGCATAAATAAAGGACAATGGTTCCAAGGGTGAGAGAGCAACTTTTTCAAGGTTATGGACACCTGTGGGCAACAGAGCTCTGTTGATGGTATTGGAGTCGCATTTATACACATCAATAGTAATATTAAACCCTTTTTCCTATATCTCTATTTAAATATCAGATGAAATTATGAATCCTTAACCTTTGATTTTGAGCCTATTATACATGAAAATCATCATAAATCGATCACATTAGTTTAAGTGGGTAATAAACGCATTTGTACTTATGTTTATCTTAAGCTGTCCCTTCTCCTTATCCTTAAATCATTACAAAATGCTTCTATATCTGTTTACGATTTATCACATGCATGGATTTTAGTAAATGCTATAATTTTATTGATTGTATCATAAGTATGTATGCCTTTCCATGCTATACAATTGCTGTGCAATACGCTGCTCTTCTATTTTGCTGATTTTCCACAATATTGATACTGCATTTTTACAGAATTTTTTATACTTGAACTTTTTTTGCATGCATCTTATCTGTTTCCATTCCAAATTGAAACTGTGGATTCCAGAAAATTGCATACAGAATTGTGATTTGTTTACAGGAGAACAACAAGTATGGGGGGGAATTCTATTCGCAGCATGACCACAATATTGCAATTAACAGCGAAGACTCGTGAACGCGCACAATTCTTCAGACATGATGTGCTTGCATGGCTTCCACCTTTTGCATCACTTTCAGTATCTGCTCAGCCTACATCAGCTTCAACAAAGGCCAGTCCCTACATGTCATTCCACATTTTTTTGAAGGTAACACTTGAGGTAAAATAACATAATTTTCTGATTTATTATGAATTTAGGAGAATTTCATGAACATCCATTGAGTATTATTTATTATCATTCATTCCACATCTTTACCACTTCCCATTTTTTTAGACACGTCTTATCTTTCAGTTTTGGGGAGTGTTGATTTTCTTCATTTCTTTCTTGTGACCATGTCACTAATATTCTTTATCATCCATTGATATTCTTATTCATTCTCAACACCTCCCTTATTCCATGTTGTTTTACACCAAGCATAGATTTCAACAGATTGTAGCAACCACCTCTCTTTGTTTTCTAGCATTGCATGAGGACATGTTAATTCTTTGGTTTTGGGGGGGATTGCTACACATGATGGATGTTCTCTACTCTATTTCTCGTTTAAGGCATACAATTTCATTTGTATATAGTGCAGAAATTGTTTTGCATATATATATAAAATTATGAACTGAATTCTTAAACCCAAATAATTTCACGCTAAATTAGTTCATAAAATTTCGAAAATTATGCACTATCACCTACAAACATTTTGTTTATATCTCATGATCCATGCATCAAAACGATCTGATTTTTGAGAAAATGGTTAATGAAGTTTGTTGTTACTTATGTCACATTCTTCTGCAACTTCATATACATATAGTTGAACGTCAACTGTAAAAATTGTTATGCCTTTATCAAGATTGCTAAAATTGAATATTCATTATTTGAGGAAAAATTCATTTGTTCCATCCATTTCATGAGTCGGAATGAACAATTTTATTTACTTGGTTAACACATGGGTTTTGTCTTTGGGTTGCATGAGAACATGCAATATATTCAGTTCTGGGTTGCATGAGGACATGCAATATATTTAGTTTGGGGGTATGTTGGGCTGTGAATACGACCACTTTTTAACACTTATTTCATCCATTTTTACTTTTCTTTATCATGTCACTTATTATAATTTATCATATAAATCCATCTTATAATGATTTATGCTCTTATGGATGAATATTATTTCTTCTCCTTTATTTTTAATAAATTGATGATTATTATGCATAATTTTATCAATGATGGTTTATTAATATATTTTGTAATATCGCTCACCATTTTAGCCTCCAAGATATTTGCCAAATTGAATATTTGACCTCCAAATCATCATCAAATATTCCAACTCAGACATTTGCTGGAATAAGAAGTGACAGTTTTGCGGTTAAGATTCTGGGAAAATGAAGAAGAATCTGGAAAATCCAGAACATGGGTTTTGTCCAGAACGGGCCCAATTAACTAATCAAATAATGGTTTGCCCAAATTCGGCATGTATTGAGAGAAACGCAGGGTTATTTGAGCATGATTTTCTCAGATTTTTTGTTGCGACCATCCTCCAAATCTCAGCTGCAAAGCCAAATTCGCCTTGCTCTTGTTGAAAGATTGTTGGAAATGTATTTTTTGGTTGATCAAGTTGTTGGGAACAATCCAATATTGTTATGGGAGATCATATTTTCTATTTAATTTCTCTTCCTTCTGATTATAAAGGGAGAGCATGTATTGTGTATTGTAAAAAAATGGATGTTTATTGAATTCCCTTTGTAACATTGTAATTCCTTGACTCTTGTGAGCAAAGAGCAACTGATGTAAAAGCTATTCATGTTTGATTAATACAAAGAGGCATTCTCATTCCATTTCTCAAGCTCTGCAGTAGCCCAGCGGCGTTTCACCAGCAGTTGAGGGCCCGACCCTGGTGGATCGATCCACTATTTGTATTTCTATTCTTTTATTTCTGTTGTGTGATAATTGCATTTAGATTTATTACGATTACAAATTTATTTGATTTTTGTTGGATTGAATTCTGATTTGATGTATACGTTAATGAATTGCACTGCTATTCTATCTTAGCAAATATCGTATTTACTATCTTATTCATCTTGCTATCTTTTATAAAGTTTTGCAATTCCATTGATTTATGATTCATTCTAATGAACTGTTTTATAGTCTTGGTTGTCGACAGGATTGGAGTATTGAGATTAGTTGCCTGATTGCGTTAGAATTAGAATTGTTGTTCATATTGTTTTTCCATTTCTGTTTATTGTTTATTTCTGATTCATAGCTTCAGATTAGCAAATAGATGAGTTACAATTGGTATGCATAGGAATTACAAGCTGTTGTTCCTTTCCAGATTTTGTTCCTTTCAGTTATTTTCATCAGCACGAAGATTGAGTTTTCTTTCATTTCAATTGCTTTAAGATCACCAACTATAGAGGACACTAGTTATTACTTCTAAGTTCCCAGATTGGTTATCTTGCATCGATTTCTAAGGGAAGGAGTTATTGCTACTATATCCCTGATCGATGTTTTGCAGATTGTTTTAATTAAGGTTTCAGAGCATTTCCTTTTATGTTACTATAATTAGATTTCTTTACAAGCATCTGTTTACTCTTGTATTTAACATTCTGTACTAAATCTTCATAGCATTACTCTTAGACTAAATTGCAGCCTCAGACAGAGTACTCTTGAAATAAAAAGTCACTACCGGATTGATAATTAATGTGAGATAAATAGGTGTTAAAAAGATACCTTTTATGCCTCGACACAAATCTCAGTTTTTTGATATTAATGAAATGAAGTGTTATTTCCACTGCATCTTTGTATTTATGGCTATATGTTTATTCTATTGCGTTCCTGCATAATTCTAAATCAGTGGTATCAGAGCGGTCTACTTTTTCTCGATCGTTATTTGCATGTCCTCAACAAGGTCAGGGTATAAAGAGTTAGGGCTCGATCTGGTGGAACCTTTGCAAGATTAGCCTCACAAACCCCGACGAACGCCCATGGGGGACGAAAAGAAAGATGAGGGAGCAGGAGATCCTATCAAAATATTGCTCGAGGAGGCTGTAATATTCCTAATTAGCCCAAGCTAATAGGAATATTCAATCTTTTTTTCATTTTCTTGTTCAAGAATAAAATTGTGGAGGACAAATTAAACTCCTTAAACATCAAAATAAATCGATGCCCATGTGAACAAGGCTAAATCTGGGTTGCCTTAATAAAATTCCCTCAGGTGTGAAAAGGGATTGTGACAATTGACTGGGTCAACAGGACCAAATCTACAGCGTTGTCCAGATGCAATGAACCTAGAGGAATAGCACAGTTCTAGTTGGAGGTTTCAAATGTGAAAGGAGCTAAACCTTTTGAGATGGTTTACGGTTTGCAAGGCTTTCATCCTATAAATGAAAGAGGAGAACAGCATGAGAGGTTTGTTGAACATATTGTATTGAAAGGATTTGTCTGTTTAGACACTTCTCATTCTCTGGTTGTTTAACTGAGAATAGTGTTGTTTAGCACTTGGGTGTTCCTGGTCGGGAATCCCACCTCTTTCCTTGAGAGGCCTCTTGCAAGAGTCTTGCTTTTCTTAGTCCACTATCAGGAATTTGGCCAAGCTTCTCCTTCCAACTACAATTTAGACCCCGTTGAGGGTTTGGTTGTTCTTGTGAGCAGCAACAAGTGGAAGATAGATCTCTTCAGATCTATGCACATCTAGCCTCTCTTTTCACTGGGAAAGTCTTCTATCCCATTGGAAAGAGTGTCCTAGATCATTGGAGCTCTAGATCCACATATTGGCATCAGGCCAAAGTCTACATCAAGCCTACAGTGCAGGTTCTACTTAGGATCTGCATTATTTTTCAAGTGAAGAGTTGCAGGGTGTTTGGCAACTGTTTGGAGGAGAGATATCTGGTGTAAAGGAGTCTTCCTTGCATTGTGGTGATCCATGGATTGGCCAACCAATCCATGTATGTTTCAGATCTGCTTTATTCCTTGATGTATCTGCTTCAGATTTTTTGAATCATTCTGCAGATCTACTAGAGTAGATCTCAGATCTACTCCCTATGCTTCATGTTTTGCTAAAAACCCTAAGTGGGATGTAAAATAGAGACAGTCTAGTGTACAGATATGATATAGATCTAATATTTTGTACACATATTTGTCCTAGATATGATTTTTAACCTAAGGCTGTTGTTTACTCATAAAAATAACATTGCCTTGGCTTTACAGTGAAATACATTGTTGCAGCACCTCTTTTAGAGGGTTTTCTCCATCAAAGTCTTCATTTTTCTCCTGTACATTGATTAGGCTCCATTGTAAATTTGATCTGTCATTGTATAAGCTATTTTTACGCTTTCATATTGACCCACTACTAATTCTTTCTAAAATTGTGTTATTTTCTGAGCAGTGTTCTTTTTTATTGTTGCAATCCCTTCTTTGGGCAGTTTTCAAGCCTTCCTAGGTGTGGGAGATTTGTTTAACCCACCTAGAAATATTTCTTTCTGATCTCCTCTTGGATTTAGGACTCAGATACTCAAATCTAAGGGATCCAATGGTTGATTTCAAGATTTGTAGCAGCCATTCCTGAAAAATGTGTTTTTCAGGCATGCCTTGCTAGCAGTCCCGATTTTGGGATATTACAGTGGTATCAGAGCAAATTTCTTGGCATAGCCTGTGCTTTGCCTTTTTTAAGAGCCAATATGTCTTTTCATGGGATGAAAATACTGATGAAGAAATGTGGTTACACCGAAGACACAAAATTAAAGGGTCCAAACCCTTTATCTGAAGGTTTGCAGAGAGAAGAGCTCTCAAAAACGCTTTCTCAAGCTATGCATGAGATGGAGGAAGAAATCAAGGGGATGAAGAGGGAAAGACATGCAGATCCCTTAGGAGGATATTTAGATCAAGAAAGCCCCAGTACTTCCTACCATGTGTGTGAGCATTTAGCCACACAACCTGATCTGCAACGTTGGAACATGCCTACTTTCTTGTCAAAGAAAGGAGGAAAGGGAGAAACACCGAAGGAGGAATATCTTGGTGATTATCTCCAAGAATATGAATCTCAATTAGATATATTCAAAGAGAAACTCAGTTTCCCAGAGTTTTGTCAACTCAAAGAAGAAATATCCAGCAACTACAGTAGGAGGAAAGGGTGCATGCATCACACTTTGGATAGATTCTCTCTACCTATATTTGATGGATCACCTAAAGACTCAGCCAAGTCTTGGGTAAAGAAGCTTGACACATACTTGCAGCTGCACCAAGTATCAGAAGAAGAAGCCTTGAGAGTAGCAGCACTGCATCTTCAAGGGAAGGCTTATGCTTGGTGGTTGTTTGAGTCCTCTTCCTTGAACGAGAGAAACATCTCCTCTTATGCAAGATTCACTAGGAGACTAGTAACAAAATTTTATGAGAGACATTCTGAGACTTCTTGGGGGGAGCAGATCAAGCCCAGGAAATCTGAATCTCTGCATAGGTTGGAAGATTCATTGGAGCCAACTCCAGTCCTAAACTTTGTTGAGGGGTTTGAAGATTTGATGCACCTTTTTTCAGAGGCAAAGGCCCCATTTCAGCAATATCTCTTTTCTCAAAGAGAAGACATGGGGATTCTTTCCTCACTAAGAGATCAAGAAAAATGATCTGTTAATGATGAATCATTCTCCATTGATGAGGAGAAGGGAGAGAAAAAGTATAGAAGAGCCTCCAACGCTATGCAAGCAGGAGGAGATCTATTTTCATTTGGTGATGAAGATGAAGCAATGGCTTCCATTAGAGGGATTATTGCACCTTTGCAAGGAATTCCAAAGGCCCTTCCATATGGAGGACATGAGAAAAATGTGTCTTTGCTAAAAGAAAATGAGACAGAACAAAGGAGGGGTCACACAGCTGATCCACCATCAGAAGATGGGGCAACGTCTCCAATCAGAGGCACTCTTACACCATTAAGAGGAGTCTCCAAGTTTCATGGTACTTCCACATAGCAATATGAGATGGATTTGCACAGTGGAAGCAGTCATGATATGTTCCCATCTGTTGTTCACATGGGAATGAGCCATGAGACATCATTATCTTATGTTATGCCATCTGGAAGACCACCTGAGCTAGATTTGATGAAATATGTGTCATCCATTGATGCTCCTTTCATAGATCCAAGGCAGGAAGGAGCACTAGAGGACCATGCTACAACGCTAGGAGTATGGGGAAGGTACAAAGAGAGGGAAATCATTTTTCCTTTGACATCATTATCTATCCTCACCTCTCAAATTGCGTTGAGAAGATATGCTGCAAGAAGAAAGAATGAAACCATCATGAAGCATGGGAGGCAAGAATTGAATCAGAAGACAACTTGCTTGAAGAACACTCTTCCATACATGAAGAGAGATGGTGGTCTCACATGCATGCTTTAGCAAAAACCAAGAGGCCTTGGACAAATGATAGCCTCCCATGGGAGACTAACTTCCAAGAGCTTCCATCATCTTTTGAGCATGTGCATGAGCAAGGAAGGCAGCAAGTAAGGACTAGCAACCTTCCAACGCACACCTTGGACATGGAAGATGTCAAGGAGAATGAAAAAAACATGGCAGAAACTTTAGATGACACCCTATCAGCGCTGTCATTGTTGGGTACATTAGATCCCTATTGGAAATCCCAACTGTTGGTGGAATATTCCAAGGATCTTCATACTTGCATGATTCTTGATGACTGGTTGCATGAAGGAATCTATTCAATCCTTGATGGAGTCATCTATAATCATGGTAGGATCTTCTTGTCTAGAGCTTCCAAGCTCAAGGAGAAGTTACTACAGAGGGCCTATGAAGAGTTCAATTTTAGCCACACCTATTCTATGAAGCTCAACAATATCATTTTGAGGTGATACTATTGGGAGGGCTTTGAAAGAGAACTATATCAGCATTGTCAAAGATGCATGGACCTTGTGGAGTTGGAGCAGCAACATGACTCTAAGGAAGAGTTGAATCAGCCCTCTCTTTCTTCCCTTGAAGAAGAGAGTAGATCTATGCACCACTCCATTGATGTGAGGAGGATTGTTGGTGGAGAGCATGTTCATAGTAAATGTGTTTTATATTCTGATTTCATGCATTCTTACACCATGTTATTGTAGGCCATGACTCCAAGGAGGAGTGATATACTTTGTAAATCTCATGGAAATTGTTGGGTGACCACAAATTCTGAATTTGGCCACTCCCTTGATGTGCAAAGGGAGATTTGTTTTCATGATGGGTGCTTCCCAAAGGCACCAAATATATCTCACATTTCCTGCAATAGTGAGATGACTTGGGCAGCAAGTAAGTGGTGGGAAAACCACTTACCACATATTGTTTTGATGCAGGCAGGGAATGCTCTGTGATGGTTCCACATGTGGGACTATGATCCACCTCCTTGTGCACACATTCCTAATTGTTTGTACATTGTTTTGATCCCCTATATTGATGATGTGCTTGTACTTTTCATGGGGATGAATGGAGGAATAAGGGAAGGCATGCATGTGCCCTATGGGATGACTACACTCCTTGTACTTTTTGTCTTATATTTTAGGTAGGGCACTGGGAAAACCGTGGTTTTTTCATGTGATTCATTATTTCCTTATGGGAGGAGCTGTTTGCATCTCATGAGGACATTATGGGGACAAGTCATGGATGGATGGGTTGGTGATCACTTAGCTTATGAGAGAATATTATCTTTTGTTTGTGACACTAATGGAGGAGGAGATGAGTTGCAGCACTCACCTTATCAGTTGCTTGAGGACAAGAAACATTTTGGAGGGGAGGACTGTAATATTCCTAATTAGCCCAAGCTAATAAGAATATTCAATTTTGTTTTCATTTTCTTGTTCAAGAATAAAATTGTAAAGGAGGAAAAATTAAACTCCTTAAACCGCAAAATAAATCAATGTCCATGTGAACAAGGCTAAATCTGGGTTTCCTTAATAAAATTCCCTCGGGTGTGAAAAGGGATTGTGACAATTGACTGGGTCAACAGGACCAAATCTACAGTGTTTTCCAGATGCAATGAACCTAGAGGAGCACTGTAGTTCTAGTTGGAGGTTTCAAATGTGAAAGGAGCTAAACCTTTTGAGATGGTTTATGGTTTGCAAGGCTTTCATCCTATAAATGAAAGAGGAGAGCAGCATGAGAGGGGTTGTTGAACATAATGTATTGAAAGGATTTGTCTGTCTAGACACTTCTCATTCTTTGGTTGTTTACCTGAGAATAGTGTTGTTTATCACTTAGGTGTTCTTGGTCGGGAATCCCACCTATTTCCTTGAGAGGCCTCTTGGAAGAGTCTTGATTGTCTTGGTCCACTATCAGGAATTTGGCCAAGCTTCTCCTTCCAACTACAATTCAGACCCTGTTGAGGGTTTGGTTTTTCTTGTGAGCAACAGCAAGTGGAAGATAGATCTCTTCAAATCTATGCACATCTAGCCTCTCTTTTCACTGGGAAATTCTTCTATCCCATTGGAAAGAGTGTCCCAGATCATTGGAGCTCCAGATCCACACCTTGGCATCAGGCCAAAGTCTACATCAAGCCTACAGCGCAGTTTCTACCCCAGATCTGTGTTATTTTGCAAGTGAAGAGTTGTAGGGTGTTTGGTAACTGTTTGGAGGAGAGATATCTTGTGTAAAGGAGTCTTCAATTGCACTGTGGTGATCCATGGATTGGCCAACCAATCCATGTATGTTTCAAATCTGATTTATTCCTTGATGTATCTGCTTTAGATTTTCTGAATCATTCTATAGATCTACTAGAGAAGATCTCAGATCTACTCTCTGTGCTTCATGCTTTGCTGAAAACCCCAAGGGGATGTAAAATAGAGACAGTCTAGTGTACAGATTTGATATATATCTAATATTTTGTACACATATCTGTCCTAGATCTAAGTTGTAACCTACAGCTGTTGTTTACTCATAAAAATAACACTGTTTTGGCTTTACAACAACATACATTGTTGCAGCACCTCTTTTAGAGGGTTTTTTTCCATTCAAGTCTTCATTTTTCTCCTGTACAATGATTGGGCTCCATTGTAAATCTGATTTGTCATTGTATAAGCTATTTGTACACTGTCATATTGGCCCAATGCTAATTATTTCTAAAACTGCGTTATTTTCTAAGCAGTGTTCTTTTGTATTGCTGCAGTCCCTTCTTTGGGCAGTTTTCAAGCCTTCCTAGGTGTGGGAGATCTGTTTAACCCACTTAGAAATATTTCTTTCTGATCTCCTCTTGGATTTAGGACTTAGATACTCATATATAAGGGATCCAAGGGTTTATTTCAAGAGCTGTAGAAGCCATTCCTGAAAATTTCATTTTTTCAGGCATGTCTTGCTAGTAGTCCCGATTTTGGGATATTACAGAGGCCCTTGAAAAACAAAGGAATGCGATGATGGATAAATTTGCATATAGCAGTCACTTTGGACGTGTGACTCCCTTTAAGGTGCAAGTAAATTTTGGCATTCCCATATTTGAGGGTCAAATAGATGCAGATGTCGTAGATATATGGTTGAATATATTAGAAGGATATTTCTCGGTTCATGACTTTTTCGACCGGGAGAAGATTATTTTTCACTCCTCAAAGATACCCCCCATGTCAAGGACTGGTGGGAAACCTACTGTGAGAAAAAGGACAAGACAGAACCCTCTCTATTCTTGGTCGTACCCACTTGGAATTCTTTCCGAGACGCCATCAAGGAACAACACTATCCCATGGGGAGATATGAGGACAAGTACATACAATGGACCACACTGCGAAAACAAAGGGATCAAGATGTGAATGGGCTGATGAATCTGTTCCATACCCTGCGCACAAATTTGGGTATCAAAGATTCATAAAAACATCTTGTGCTAAAGTATCGCAGTTGTATACACAGACACATTCAGGAGGAAATGGAGTTCCTCGACATCTCCTCACTTGGTACGGCATACTGATATGCTGCCAATATTGAGCAGAAATTCAAACAGAAGAAGCAAGAATTTGATCTGCGAATCAAAATCAAGGGAAAGGTGCTCCCAAACCACAGAACAAAGGATAGAGCCAAGGAATGGCGGCTCAAGACAACATGTCAAAGCCACAAGCAAAGAAAAACACCGCAAATCCAAAGGAGGACACGGGAAAATGGTGTGAGTTCCATAAGAGCTCCACTCACAACACAAGTGAGTGTCAGGCCAAGCAGCCACTGGTGGCCGAGATGAGGGCTTCTAAGTCAGATGCATGTTCTGACTCTGAAACAGAACCTGACAAGGGGAATGAAAAAGGGAAAAATATTATTGATGTGAAGCCCAATGCCACTATTGCCACTAAAAAGATCCAGAAGGAGGAACTGAAAGATCCAGAGGAGGAGGAACATCTCTTCCACTCCTAGATGTGGGTAAAGGGCTCCCCGGTACAGTTCATTGTCAACAATGGGAGCCAAAAGAACCTCATTTCAGTAGACACTGTGAAGTGATTGGGCTTGCCGACCACAGCTCACCCACATCCATACACCATCGGGTGGCTTCACCAAGGACGAGATCTCTGCATCTGCCAACAATGTTTCCTTCCCTATAGCATCAAGCCCTTCACGGATGAGGTATTATGTGACATTGCTCCTATTGATGTTTCTGATGTATTATTAGGACAACCATATATGTGGAAGCATCATGCTATGTATGAGTCTCGGCCTCGCGCTGTTATTGTTACTTTGGGAAATAAGTTGTACAGGATACCAGAGGTACCACATCGTACTGCTATCTCTTTGGTTACTGCAAAACAATGCAGTAAGCTCATTTCCCAAACCAGGTAATTCATTTTCCTGATGATCCGCCCCCAGGGCAAGAAGAATAATGTGGCCACGACCTCCAGACAAGGCTCCTCTACATGACAACAAAAAATGGACAAGGTTGTGGAGGAATACGGGGACATATTCACCTCACCCACAGGGGTTCCTCTGCACTGTCAGGTCAAGCACCCGATTGATCTAACCCTAGTTGCACCGCTACCTAATGGACCGATCTATCGGCACTCTGTTCTGGAGAATGATGAAGTCAAGAGGCAGATTCAAGGGTTTTTGCAGAAAGGTCACATCTGACAAGGTTCATCACCCTGTGGGAGCCCAATCGTGTTGGTACAGAAGAAGGATGGGACGTGGAGACTTTGTATTGACTATCGGGCACTGAACAAGATCACTGTCGGAAATAGGTACCTGATCCCATGGATTGATGATCTTCTGGACCAACTCAAAGGGACGAAACATTTTAGCAAGATCGACTTGAAGTCTGGGTATCACTAGGTACCAATCGAACCCTCCGATGTGTGGAAGACTGCCTTCAAAGCCAAGGAAGGCCTTTTTGAATGGTTGGTCATGCCTTTCGGGTTGAAAAATGCTCCCGCAACCTTCATGAGGTTGATGGATGACATCTTGCAACCATTCACCAACTCATTTGTAGTGGTGTACTTGGATGAAATTCTGATCTTTAGCCAGACTTAGGAAGAGCACCTCCACCACATCCGACAAGTCTTCCAAACACTGCGGCAACACAAGTTGTGTGCCAATTTGGAGAAGTGCACTTTTGGTATGACCCAAGGTCAATATCTTGGATACATTATTGATGAAGGGGGGTGCATGTGGATCCAACCAAGATCCAAGTCATTCAGGATTGGCCAGCCCCAACCACTATAACAAAGCTTCGCAGCTTTCTGGGTCTTTCTAATTTCTATCATAGGTTCATGTTGGGATTCTCTCATATCACTTGGCCCTTTAGTCAAGTCACCAAGGGAGGAGCAAGAGAAAAATTATTTTGGTTGAAATCTCAACAGAAGGCATTCACAGAATTGAAAAATCATCTCTGTTCTACCCCAGTGCTCACATTACCAGACTTGCAACAACCATTTGAGGTCGAGACAGATGCCTCTGACTATGCTATTGGGGCAGTTCTTACTCAAAAGGGACATCCAGTGGCATATCACAGTGAGACATTGTTTGACACAGTTGGTAAGTATCTCACTTATGACAAAGAAATGTATTCCATCATGCAAGCTTGTCGACAATGGAAGAATTACATTTTGGGGAAGGAAATAATCATCCACACAGACCATTGGCCCCTGTAGTTCATACAGACACAAGGGAAGTTGCAGTATGATCGCCATTAGAAGTGGTCCACATATCTGCAACAGTTTCATTTGAACATCAATTACAAGAGGGGTAGCACCAATAATGTTTCAGACTGCCTCAGCCAACCACCGATCTTGGCGCTCACCACCGTTCTCAACTCTTGTGGGCACAAGACTTCTAATTGGCCACTTCTCTACGAGAGCGACCCAGAATTCGGCTACACATACAAGGCACTCTTGGGGGGTACGCAAGTTCCAAATTTTCACCTCCAAGATGCACTTTTATGTCACCTGGGACACCTTTGTGTTCCTTCAAGCGAGTGTGCCAAGATGTTATGGGAAGCACACTACAATCGATTCGTTGGGAATTTCGGGGTCAAGAAAATAGTAGCAGTACTACAGAAGTATTTCTATTGGTCAAACCTTCGAAAGGATGTCAGGAAGCACATCAGATCCTGCACTGCTTGGGCCATTGCCAAACTGAACATCAAGAAGCAAGGCCTATATACTCCAATACCTACCCCTATTCAACCATGGGAATCCATCTCCATGGATTACATGTCGGGCCTGCCTTCTACTAAGCATGGAAATGACTATGTTTTCATGGTCATCAACAAATTCTCCAAGATGGCCATTATGGCGACTTGCAAGAAGAATATCATAGCAGAAGCCACTGCTAAAATATTCTTTTAACGAGTGTGCATGCACTTTGGGATCCCATAGTATATCATATCAAATCGGGATAGCAGGTTCCTCAGCACATTTTGGTCCAGCCTCTGGTTAATGCTGGACACCAAGCTCACCAAGTCCACATCTTTCCATCCCCAAACAGATGGCTAGACAGAGGTCGTCAACAAAATGATTGTATACATTCTACGCATGTACAATTCAAATCATCCACACACATGGGACGAGAGCCTCCCCTATGTACAACATAGTTATAACCGGGCTCTCCACAACTCAACCGGTCACAGCCCCTTTCAGGTGGGCTTGGGATTCTAGCCACTATGTCCCAATGACGTAGCCATGCCATATGCGGCTACTCAGCCCGATTCGACTCATGTCCAGTCTGAAGTTGACAAATAAAATAGCTTCATCCAGGGCATTCAGCACATCCGCCAACAGTTTCATGACATATTGGACAGAGCCAATTCTAAGTACAAGCAATGCCATGATCAACATCGGGTGCCACACAACTTCTAGGTGGGCGACAAAGTGTGGCTACATTTGCAGAAGGAGCGCCTCACTAGACCCCACCGCAAGCTTTGCCTGCTCCGATACGAGTCGTACACCATCACCAAGGTTGTAGGGAACATTGCCTTTGAGCTCAGTATTCCACCATTTCTTGGTCTGCACCCAGTATTCAATGTGGACCACCTTCATCCCTACTTCCCACCTCTACTGGACACCTTTGACATTGAAGAACAACTCACACCAACAGAGTTAAACCTAGACTTCATGGAACAGGCCACCACATATTGTATCATGGACATGAAAATCAAGAACACTCGCCAACAGAAGATCCAACTGTATTAGGTTGTCAAAGCTAGCCAACTCCTGCACCAAGGAAAGTGGTTCACCAGGGACCAAGTTCAGCAAAAGTTTCCTCATCTCATGGAGGAACTTAATGCAATGGGGACCATTGCTTCCTAAGGGGGGAGGAATGATCTAGGTGGATATTGGTGGTCACCCACCTATTCCACTTGGGGCCCCACCTTTGTCTCTTTCAGTTTTTTAGTTTCGGCACAACTTACTATTTTTAGCAGTTTTTCGGCTCTTGAACTTCCGGAGCCATTTTGAGGCCCTAAATGACGTTTTTTGGTAAAATTAGGAGCATCATGGCACCATGGATCAATGTTTTTCACTCAAAATTTGTATTCCTCGGATAGATATTTCTAACGAGGTATGGTTCGCGTCAAACGGAGATCGTATGCCAAAGTTACGTCCCCGGGAAGTTGAAACACCAGTTTACCCAAACGAGGCCCATAGTTTTGGCGCTTCATCTCCGAGGGTTAGGGTTTTAGATGTTAGGGTTTTCCATTGTTTCTAAATAATAAATAGGCCCTCGATCCTCATTGTAACTTAGTTCAGAGGCCTATAGCCGCCACATCTCTTCTCAGAGATAGCTACCAACACCCTAGTTAGTTTATTTCCATTCTGTATGTAAGAAAATCTCAGTTCTTTGATATTAATGAAATGAAGTGTTATTTCCACTGCATCTTTGTATTTATGGTTATATTTTTATTCTATTGTGTTCCTGCATAAATTCGGGTCACTGCGATAGTTGCCTTATTTTCCTATATCTGTGATTTGTTGCAATTATACATGATATTGTGCACATGGGCACGGAGGAGCTGATAGATCTGGGTTATGTAATATACGATTTGATAATTTTCAAGTCGAACGCAGCTCTACCTGACATACCTGACCTCTCCCAGTGTGCGGAAACATGGTTCTATCACCCTCCCATACTGCTTCAGGTTAGACATTGGCCTGCACAAGCAGGCCACTGCCGAAAGGGCCAGTAGTATAGAGGTTTGTTAGCAAACCTTAACCTCTGAACCTGGGTCAGGACCCCTCTAGAAAACATACTGTGTTGCCGCTATTAATACTTTTATCCACTATTGGGACCAAACACGCCTCTCCATATACAACTTTGCCATTTCATATAATCCCTCCCCCAAATATACCCTCCCCTATATTCTCACTCCCCTAAATATAACTCTATTATATAAAAGGTTGCTTTTTTTACACATGTAACCACCAAAAGTGCAAATTTTTTGGAAACATAGTACATTTTACACAGTATACATTTTAAAAGGCATTCATTGATGTCTATTGTTGGAGTAGTTCTCTCATGAAATGATAACTATCTTGAATTGTCAAGGAAGATAAAACACACTCTTATTTTCAATGGGTTGGGGAAAGGAGTTTGTGTAGGATACTTTTAGGTCACTATATTACTAGTGTAGTCCCTTATTTTTGTTAATGTAGCCCCCTTATTTTTATTTTTGTACCCCTGTAGCCCCCATATTGTTATTATTGTGCCCCATAAAAATCCACTATTGTTATTGTTGTGCCCTTACATTATTATTGTTAGGTCGGCTAGGATTATATTGTGACCCCATGGAATCCTATATATAGAAAGGAGGTTTTTTCATTTGAATCATCCAAGAATTGTTCATTTATGTATTGTAAAGGAGGATTCCCTCTCAATGTGGCTAATTTCTAAGGTGTTGGTCTCTCTTTTATTCTATTTTTGGAGTTGGTTTCATAACATTTGGTATCATAGCTTTGGATTCTAGGGTTCTGCTGCTTCGAATAGGTCATCATGGAATTTTAGCTATAATTTTTTTTCTACGAAGGTTCATACGCTAAAACAAAAACCCATTTGTGAATAAATCCTAAGCAACATCATGTAAAAATTTTAAATCTTGTTTAGTAATATTGTCGGAGATATGATATGTGGAAGTTAGGGTTTTTGCAGGCTCTTGAATTTCATCTAAAATAGGTGACCTTGGGAAATTCATCACAACTCTTGCTATGAGCATCAGATTGGAATTATGTAAAAATTTTCCAAAATTACACGGACTTTAGTTTCCTATGTATCAATTTTAGAGCCGAAGGAGGAAATAGTGACATGTGGAATGTCGTACAAGTTCGCTCTATTGAACGAGTCCATAATTAGGGAATTGTGGGAGATTGGGCATAAATTGTCTTGAAGAATCCAAATTGGTTCATACCCATTGCATTGGCAAGAAGATTCATAGGGATACTAAATGATCGAAGATAAAATCTCAAGGATCCGAAATTACAGAGATACATCAGTTTCAATATCAAGATCCTCAAAATCAAGAAAAAGGTGTGAATTTTTTTCTGAATTCCATAAGTCTTGTTTGAAAAATCAGTTTGAAGTGATTGCAAGGGCATATTAAAGCATATATATCAAAATTGGGTTCTAAAATGCCTCCTAAAAAGAATTCAACACCCATTAAGCCCTCAGAATACTCTACTATGACTCATGAAGAGGAAGAAGTTCAACATGATATATCAAAATTACAAGAGAAAGTACACCAAATTTCACTCTCACAAAGAGAAACAAAAAATGAAAAGGAAGATTTAAAGAAAGGCGTGGAGGCTAATATGGATGGTTCGAAGAAAGGCGTGGAAGCTAAGATGGATGTTTTGAAGAAAGGTGTGGAAGCTAAGATGGACGGTTTGAAGAATGGCATGGAAGATAAGATGGATGGCATCGAAGCTAAGACGGATGACATCGATGAAAAAATGAAAGACAACATGGAAGAAATGAAGAATTATCTAAACGAAGACATGAAAGGTTTGAAGGAAGGTTTGACAAAGATGAGACATGAAATTATTCCTAATGATGAAAAGATAGTATAGGAAACTCATGATGAGAACAAAATAAATGTTAATCATGATTTCATAAAATCTAATGTTGGTTTGAAGACCCACCATATTCCAAAGATCGATATGAGGAAGTTTGATGGCAACGATCCCATAACATGGATACCACATATGGAGCAATATTTTGATCTCAATAATGTGCAAAACACACAAAAAGTACGCATTGCAACTTTATATTTAGAAAAAAATACATTTTTATGGTGTTAGTGTTCCGTAATTCCGAGGCTGAAGACAAAATCCCAGAGGCCAACATCAAACCAACTTTGGAATCCAGGACCTAGCCTTCCTAGATTCAGAGAGGGTTCTCTCTATAAGATTTGTCTTTGTTTAAATAGGTTTTAGGCTACTTATGATAATACTTGGGTTTTGGGTTTGTTTTGGATTTTTGGAAGATTGATTGTATTCAATTTATTAATATCTATTGGGCAATGGAGTCAAAATATAACTGGATGGTTGCATCAAATTTTGACAAAGTAAACACAGGGCAAGCTAGGATTATTCACTGGATCTCTTGGATTTATAAATGGATTTATGACAGAAATATGAATAAATTCAACAGAACTAAAGAGCAATTAAGAATTCTTTATTTTGGCTTTTAGTGGAAAACATAATGATCGTAAAGGCATCCAGAATAAGGTACTCAAAATTAAATCCTTTTCATCACGCTTTCTGCTTTACAATTAGAATTCAGATGTTTACAATGAAAGAGTAAAATGAAACAATACTAACAGAAGAAAAACATCACCAGTATTTAAGCCACAAGAATCTTGTGAATGGTCTGATTATTATTGATGCTCCAGTGCTTTGGAAAAGCTTACAATACTCCAAAAGATAGTAATGATTCTGATCTCAATCAATCGACGCTTGATACTTACAAAACTGAAGTATTTATACAAAAAATTACAATAATACAATCTCTAATAGACTTGAATTTAAAAATCTAACTTGTTACAAAATTATAGTCTCGGTGGAATGTGTTGTGCAAAGCAGTTGCTAATGTAGTGGGACAGTTACAATGTGGACTGCATTTTACTGATGTGCTGGAAAAACTGTTGTATGAACGCCTTGTGTTGAACGTGTTTTGCTGCTCGACCCAACCTTTCTGTTGTTTTGTCACTCGAATCCCTTTTGCCGTGATTAACCCTTTTTCTAAACAAAACATTGAAAAACTCATTATACCGGACCTAAAATCCTTTATATTTTAGTTCTGAACTTTATCACATCCATAGCATTATCACATATCTCATATTGAACAGTTTACAATATAAAAAGGAAACGGTGGTGTGATGTGAAAAGGGAAGTGATGTGGAGGGCAGGTGGGACCCGACCGCAGCAAATATCACAACTCTTAACTTTTAGTTATAAGCGTGGAGGATATAAATTTAAAAAACTGTAGAGTACGACATGCGGGGGAGGAGGTGAATGATGTGGCAGGGAAGAAGTGGGACCAGATCACAGGCATACATTGCAACCTTTATCTTTTAGTTATGAGCTACGGGGTTAACACCTCAACTTTACGAAGTGTGGGGAAAAGGGACCCACTGGAAATTAGGAAAATTGTTATGGAGTTTATATGGTATATGAATGTATTGAAATGACTGTAAAGCAAGGAGAGGTGGAGCTGTGAAGGGCGAGACCAACTTACCACATCGCAAAATAAATATGTTGCGAGCACTCACAAAGGTAAGTTAAAGTATATACAATGCGATATAAAAAATTGACGATCACATTATTTAAAGTTTAGTTGCGATGTGAAGCATGTATAATCTGTGAAATGCGATGAGGGTGAGGTAAACCAGTGACACGGAGGGATGGCCGACTTTAACCACGATCGGGAAAGAAGGAAGCAGAGTAAGTGAAAAACGATAAAAAGGTAAGGGTATAAAGGTAAAAATGGAAAGGCAGAAAATGGGTAAGTTTAATGATTTTCAATGGAAAATTAAATGAAAAAGGGAGTGTGGTGGGGAATCCATCTTGCTCCATCGTGTATGGTATTTCAAAAGGTTTGTAGGAGATAGCAATGTAAAGGATTTTGGGTTTTGGTCGATCCAAAAAGGTAAGGCAGGTCCTTTCCAATGAAAAATGGTAATGTGGTGTGCTGTGGTTTCTTAGGATGATTTCCAAAGGGTTTTTAAAATAATTCCTTTAAGCGCCTTTAAATTTATAAAGGGTTTTTGAAAGCTTAGATAAGCCATTCAGCCACTGGTTTTGTCCTTTTTTGACAGAATTAACACCTGTAGTACTCGGCCTTATTACAAATAATTTAATAACATTTAAATTATGTGATTAATTCAATCCAAACATACTTAATTATCTCCTAATTCTAAATTTGAATGTGAAAGCATATTTTTCCTAAGGTTTTAACCTTATTTGGAAATAATTTACAATCATGGAATATTATTTACAATATGAAATATCTGAGATGAAATAATCAATCACCTTGAGATCCTATAAATTATAGGACCATAACAGTGGCTTCATCTAGGGATGGCACTCTTCCTGTGAGGTGCCAAGAACACCGTAGACTAGTAGCCTAATCCATTGGGCTGATCCCAAATCTGCAACTTTCTTTGTTATAAAACATCTGTGACTGAAAATCTCAAACTGAAATCAAACCTTTCTGCACACTGAAATCTGAAACACAATATAAAAAATGCTCAAAACACTAAGCTTATTTTCACACTGCTACCTACCCTATACTGCTGAAACTTATGCTGAATTAGGTAATACAAAAATGCCAATGAAGCCAGTCAGGTAGCTACAGAAACAAATGTACAACTTGACTGTCTGTAAGGAAAATCAATATTATAACTTGATTATGTGTCCTCATAACCAAATTTATAATATAAAATGGAAAATGTTGATGTATCTGACCTTTATAAAGAGTACATGTTTGATCATTTTAGCTAAGAAGAACCTCCATATGCTCTGTTATAGGATCAATAAAATCATGATGTATGATATTTTCTTCTATGCCTTTAATGACTAGTTGAGTAGTTGTTTCCTCAATATTAAACCTTGAATCCACATCTTCAGTTTGGTACTTGAAAGCACAATCATCCTCACTATGTAAGTCAAGAGGTAGTACAATTTCCTCTTGCTTAGGGGAAGGAATATTTTCCAAGAGTTCTTAAGGATCTCAGAAATTGTACGATTGAATTTGAGTATTTAAAAGTTCAATAACACTTTCATATCTTTCAATAAATATATCCAGAAAACATGTTTTAACTTCAGGAATACATTTCCTTGATTTCAAAATGTGAAAGACAACCTCTAGGAAATCTTCATCAAGATGAAATTCTGATAAATGATTCCTTAATGTATTTAAAACTTCACAAGATAGAAGGTTTGCCACAAACCTGTTCATCTTGTTCAGCATGAACTCTGGTCAACATATTGTGGAGTTGCCATGAATGCTCAAAATCTGGGTTCTTTGGATCATGGAGTCGCCAGGTGAATAATTGCAGCCTTATTTGTGTCTGATCACTGTCCACCATCAGTAATAAGATCTGAACTTTGATGTACTTTCCTAAGGAATATAAAAGGATTTTCTTCCCCAATATGGTCACGACTATTTTAGCGTTATGTAATTCCAAGGCTGAATACAGAATCCCAGAGGCCAACATCAAACCAACTTTGGAATCCAGGACCTAGACTTCCTAGATTTAGAGAGGGCTCTCTCTATAAGATTTGTCTTTGTTTAAATAATTTTTAGGCTAGTTATGATAGTACTTGGGTTTTGGGTTTGTTTTGGATTTTTGGAAGATTGATTATATTCAATTTATTAATATCTATTGGGAAATGGAGTCAAAATATAACTGGATGGTTGTGTCAAATTATCACAAAGTAAACACGGTGCAAGCTAGGAATATGTACTTGATCTCTTGGATTTATAAATGGATTTAGGATAGAAATATGAATAGATTCAACAGAACTAAAGAGAAATTAAGAATTATTTAGTTTGGATTTCAGTGGAAAACATAATGATCGTAAAGGCAGCCAAAATAAGGTACTCAAAATTAAATCCTATTCATCACACATTTTGCTTTACAATTAGAATTCAGATGTTTATAATGAAAGAGGACAATGAAATAATACTATCCGAAGAAAAACATCACTAGTATTAAAGCCACAAGAATCCTGTGAATGGTCTGATTATTATTGATGCTCCAGTGCTTTAGAAAAGCTTATAGTACTCCAAAAGAAAGTAATGATTTTGATCTCAATAAATCAACCCTTGATACTTCCAAAACTAAATTATTTATACAAAAAATTACAATAATACAATCTCTAACAGACTTGAAACTAAAAATCTAACTTATTACAAAATTATAGTCTCGATGGAATGCAAATTAGGTGTTGATGTAGTGGGACAGTTAGGACGTGGACCACATTTTACTGTTGTGCCAGAAAATCTGTTGTATGAATGCCATGTGCTGAATGCCTTTTGCTGCCTGACCTGAACTTTCTGTTGTTTTGTCACCTAAATCCCTTTTGTCGAGATTAACCCTTTTTCTAAACAAAACATCGAAAAGATCATTATACCGAACCTGAAATCCTTTAGATTTCAGTTCCGAACTTTATCGCATCCATAGCATTATCGCATATCGCATATTGAACAGTTTACAATATAAAAAGGAATCGGTGGTGCGATGTGAAAAGGGAAGTGACATGGAGGGAAAGTGGGACCGAACCGCAGCGCATATCACAACTCTTAAATTTTAGTTATAAGCGCAGAGGATATAAATTTAAAAAAACTGTGAAGTGCGACATGCGGGGGAGGAGGTGAATGATGTGGTAGGGAAGAAGTGGGACCGGATCGCAGGCGCACATCGCAACCTTTAGCTTTTAGTTATGAGTTACGGGGTTAAAACCTAAACTTTGCGAAGTGTAGGGAAAAGGGACCCACTAGCAATCAGGCAAAGATTTATGGACTTTATATGATATATGAATGTATTGCAACGGTTTTAAAGCGAGGGGGGTTGGAGCTGCGAAGGTGGGACCAACTTACCACATCGCAAAATAAATATGTTGTGGGTGCTCACAAAGGTAAGTTAAAGTATATGCGATGCGATATCGCAAATTGGAGATCACATTATTTAAAGTTTAGTTGCGATGTGAAACATGTATAATCTGTGAAATGTGATGAGGGTGAGGTAAAATAGTGACACGGAGGGATGGCCCACTTTAATCGCGATCGGAGAATAAGGAAGCGAAGTAAGTGAAAAATGATAAAAAGGTAAGGGTAGAAATGTAAAAGCGGAAAGGCAGAAAAAGGGTAAGTTAAATTATTTTCAATGGAAAATGAAATGAAAAAGGGAGTGTGGTGAGGAATGGGTCTCGCTCCATCATGTATGGTATTTCAAAAGGTTTGTAGGAGACGAAAATGTAAATGATTTTGGGGTTTGGTCGATCCAAAAAGGTAAGGCGGGTCCTTGCCAATGAAACATGGTAATGCAGTGTGTTGGGGTTTTTTAGGATGAGTTCCAAAGGGTTTTTAAAATAATTCCTTTAAGTGCCTTTAACTTTATACAGGGTCTCTGAAAGCTTAGATAAGCCATTCAGCCACTGATTTTATCCTATTTTGACAGAATTAACACCTGTAGTACTCAGCCTTATTAAAAATCATTTAATCACATTTAAATGATGTGATTAATTCAATCCAAACATACTTAATTATCTCCTAATGTTGCATTTGAATGTGAAATCATATTTTTCCTAAGGTTTTAACCTTATTTGGACATAATTTACAATAATGGAATATTATTTACAATATGAAATATCTGAGATGAAATAATCAATCACCTTGAGATCCTATAAATTACAGGACCCTAACATATGGTATCGATGCCTTTTCTCCCGTAAAAAAATTGTCACTTGGTCAATTTTTACAGAGGAAATGATTGCACATTATGAGGATACAAAGAGGAACACCTTCTTTAGCCATTTTATAAATCTCAAAAAAAAAGGTTCAATGGTGGAGCATATATATGACTTCCAAAAATTGAATATAAGGGCAGATGATATTCCAGAGGAACACACGATTGATGTCTTCATAGGGACTTTAAAGGATAACATCCAACATGAGGTTTGCCTTTGGGAACTTGATTCATTAGAGAATGCATTCAGGTTGGAAATAAAAATTGAATGTAAAATTATGGTGACAAGGAAGCCTACCACTCACATCTAAAACATAGAAGTGTTGCTACTCCTATACTTCCACAACTTACAAGGTTGACACCACAACAATTGGAAGAAAAAAGAGAAAAAGGGCTTTTCTAGAGTTGTGCTAGAAAATACACTAAAGGTCATAAGTGTGTTGAGAAGAAATTATTTTACATAGATTGTGAAGAGGAGGAAGAAAATGAACAAGAAACTTCAAAAGAAGAGGATATACACCAGGAACCAAGGATAGAGAAAGAAGAAATGAGCCTGACCATATCCTTTAATGCATTGGCAGAAATTACAACTCATAAAACTCTCAAGATAGAAGGACATATCAAGAAGAAAAAGGTAACATTGTTGATTGATTCGGGTAGTACCCATAATTTTATTCATTGTAAGGTAGTCAAGGAATTGAATTTCTTCCTATACCCAGCACCAAAGTTTCAAGTGATGGTTGCATATGGAGGAACTATAAATTTCTTTGGAAAATGCCATAATATCAAGCTAACCATGGGGGAATATGTATTGAATATTCCAATGCTTTTCATTCCATTGGTAGGTGTTGATGTTGTACTAGGAGTACAATGGTTACAATCTTTGGGGACGATAGCTTTTAATTTTCAAGAACTTTTCTTGAAATTTTTTTTGAAAGGAAAGGAAGTTGAATTACGGGGTATCACATGGAAGCCAAGAAATGTAAAGCTCTAATGTCATGAAAAATCTTCTGAATAAATAACAATGAGGCGTAATTGCACAATTATGCTCACTAGAAGTTCCAACATCAAAATCACCTATTCCTCCAAATCTATAAAAAAGTCTTGGACAATTATTCTAAGGTGTTTGAAACTCCCAAAGAACTCACACCTATTCATGATCATGATCATGTTATTAATTTGATTCCAGGAAGTCTTCCTCCAAACATCAGGCCTTGCAGATATCCTTATGTCCAAAAGAGAGAAATTGAACTTTTGATTGCAGAAATGTTAGAGGCTAGTAAAATTCAACCTATACAAAGTTCTTTCTCTACTCTGGTAGTATTGGTGCACAAGAAGGATGGATCATGGAGCATGTGTCTAGATTATAGGGAGCTCAATAAGATCACTATTAAAGATAAATTTCCCATTCCTGTGATTGATGAATTATTGGATAAATTACATGGAGCAATTGCTTTTACCAAGTTGGATCTTCCTTCAAGATATCATCAAATTAGAATAAAGGCTGAAGATATTCCGAAAATAGCATTTCAAACTCATGAGGGTCATTATGAATTTTTGGTCATGCCTTTTGGCCTTAAAATTTCACCTTCCACATTTCAAGGGTTGATGAATTTAATTTTCAAACCATTCCTTAGAAAAATTTTGTTAGTATTTTTTGATGATATACTAATCTACAACACGTCTTGGAAGGATCATGTTCAACATGCTAACAAGGTGCTCAAACTATTGGAGGAGAAACAATTATGTTCAAAAACCTCCAAATGTTTCTTTATAGTAAAAGAGGTGGAATACCTGGGTCATATTGTATCTCAGGAGGGTGTTAAGGTAGACCCTAACAAAATTAAAGCCATTAAGAAATGGAAAGCCCCACAACCATAAAGCAGTTACGAGGATTTATCTGGTTAACAGGGTATTATTGCAATTTTTTTAAGAATTATGGGAGAATAGTAGCACCTCTAACAAAATTATTGAAGAAATATGCATTTCCATGCACTCCTGAAGCAACTAAGGCCTTTGAACATCTTAAAGAGGAAATTTTCCAAGAACTGGTCTTAGCTACTCCAGACTTCACAAAAACCTTTATCGTGGAATGTGATGCCTCAAGAAATGAAATTGGCATCATTGTAATGCAAGAAGGAAGACCTATTTCTTTTGAAAGCCATCCAATCAAAGGAAAGTATTTAAAGAAAGCTATTTATGATAAGGAAATGTTGGAAATAGTATATGCACTAAAGAAATGGCGATCTTACCTAATGGGAAGACACTTCAAGGTAAAATCTGATCATCATAGCCTTAAATACTTTTTGGAAGAAATACTATCTTTAGAAGAGCAGAAAAAATGGGTCACAAAGATGTTGGGTTATGACTTTGAAATCATATACAAAAAAGGGAAGCTAAATTTTGTTGTAGATGCACTCTCAAGAGAGGATGAGGATGTGGAAGCATTTCTTTGTGCCATTTCTAGTATCCAACCAGATTGGATAACCGAAGCAAGGGAGGAATGGAATAATGACGAAGAAGTATGGACACTCATTCGAAATTTGCAGCAAGATCCCAATACATCTGATACATTTAGTTGGAAAAATTATTCCTTATGGTTTAAAGATCACTTATATCTTTGTAAGAATTCCCAACTAAAACAAAAGATTATTTTGGAATTGCACATCTCTCCCTTAGGAGGATGCTCAGGATTTTTAAAAACTTACCACAGGGTGAAGAAAGATTTTTTTGGGATGGCCTTATATCTGATATTCAAATTTTTTTGGTGAAATGTTTGGTTTTCCAGCAAAATAAAGTTGAGACAATTAATACCTCGTGTTTGCTATAACCTTTATCCATTCCAAATCAAATTTGGGAGGAGATTTCAATGGATTTTATCACAGGTTTACCTAAGTCCGAAGGAAAGAGTGCCATCATGATCTCTCCACTTTTTACTACTGTACATGCTATCCGTAATGAAGAAGAACCATCTTGTTCCTGAATTCACGTGTTAATATCTGCTTGCATATGTGAAAAGATTATTATTTAAGCATTTATTATTGTTTATATGATGTTTCACATGGATTTCACTGACATTTAGGATAGATATATGCTGTACAACTAGATTTTCGTGCACGTTTCTTCTTGGTTTTCAGGTTGAAGAGGAAGAAGGGTTGCTGGGGGTTTGGACCCCGTGGGATCTACATCAAACGTAGGATTACGGGTGAGTTCTACTATCGATGTTATCTAGTTTTTAGCATACAAGTGTGGTTGTGTGAGTCCTTCTTGAATAGCATGCCCTGATCTGTGGAGGTTTTGACCCAACAAACCTCTAGGGAGTTATTTCATTAGCAATAGACTTACCAATATGCATAGTTTTATGAATTATCTCATTCATTTAAATCAAGTACAGTTGTTATTGCATTTATGGAAACAATTTAAAAGCTACATGGAAACCCAACGATTATTGTAAGAAACAGAGATCCCACTTTTACTGGAATTTTTTGGACGGAATTATTTTCTTGTTTAGGTACTCAACTAGCTCATAGCTCATATTATCATCCTCAATCCAACGGGAAAACTAAGATAGTGAAAAAGAGTTTGGAAGGATATCTTCATTGTTTTGTATCTAATAAACAAACACATTGGGTCATGTGGTTACCTCTGGCTAAATGGTGGTATAACACTTCCTTCCATACTACAGAAAAAATGACCCCATTTATGGCACTTTATGGATATCATCCACCATCCATCACATCATATTTAAGAGAAAAATATAAGGTTCAAGCAGTTGAATATCACATCGAGCATTAACAACAAGTTCTCCAATTCTTAAAGGATAGCCTAAATTTGACACAAAATCGAATGAAACAATAGGTAGATCAACATCGCAGCAAGAGAAGTTTTGATGTAGGAGACTGGGTATTTTTATGGCTACAACCATAGAAACAAATGCCCCTCAAGCAAGCTAAGAAGGAAAATTATCGCCAAAGTACTATGATACTTACAAGGTGTTGTAAAATATTGGTACTATGGCATACAAATTGGATCTTCCTGCTTCTTCTCGAGTGCACCTAGTTTTTGATGTTTCATGCTTAAACAAGGTTATAGGGTACAAACTTCCAGTTCAAAGAATATTTCCAGAACTTGATGAGGAAGGAAAAATCATTTTGGAATCCGAAGTAGTCACGGAAACAAGAACTCGATAGCTACGAAATCGATCAATTTCAGATTATCTCATCAAGTGGAAGAACTTACCCATTGAAGATTCCACATGGGAGGATGAGAATTTTATACAGAAGCATCCAAAGCTGCTCAAGCATTGAGGACAACAATTTTTTGAAGAAGAGGGGCATGTTTGGTCCCTATATTACTAGTGTAGTCCCTTATTGTTGTTAGTGTAGCTCCCTTATTGTTATTTTTGTACCCCTATAGCCCCCATATTGTTATTATTGTGCCCCATCAAAATCCACTATTGTTATTGGTGTGCCCTTACATTATTATTTTTAGATCAGCTAGGATTATATTGTGACCCCATGGAATCCTATATATAGAAAGGATGTGTTTTCATTTGAATCGTCCAAGAATTTTTCATTTATGTAATGTAAAGGAGGTTTCCCCCTTGAAGTGGTTGATTTCTAAGGCATTGATCTCTCTTTTCTTCTATTTTTGGAGCTGGTTTCATAACAGAGATGAAGATAATGAACTTGAAAATACTACCAAGGATATGGAGATTTCTATTTGGGAAAACAAGAACAACAAGGCCTATGCCTTGATTGCAGCATCTATAAATGTAGAGCTGAGTCATCATATTTTACCATTCTCAAATTTTTATGATGCCTTGAAGAAGTTGAAAGAATTTTATGACTCACACTATGAAGTTGAAGTTGTCCAATTGATGATTAAATTGTTCAGTCTTGAATTGAAAAAAGATGACCCTCTTGCTTTAGCATCAGAAGTAAGATCTATTATGCATGATATTAAAAACACTGGTGTTGAAATAGAAATACCTCTCATAACTTATGTGAAGGCACTATATCCCACTTACATTATCTTGAGTCATTGCAAGCAAGTAGAAATCTCGAGGAGATTACCTTTGACTCCCTTGAGAATAATTATGTCGAGAGAGAAAAGGATTTTGGGAAGAAGACAACTAATCAGTCTTCTAAATAAGTTGTGTGTCTTGCACATAGAGATAAGAATCATGCTCAATATTCTTCTAGAGGAAGAGGTGATCAAAGAGGAAGAGGAAGAAGAAATTTTAGAGGCAGGGGGCAGAAAATTTCAAGGAGAGAAGTTTGATCTTCATTGCATATGGTGCAATAGAGATGAACATGATGCATCCACATGTAAGATGACTTGGGACAAAATTGAGTAGGAAAGAAATGAAGCCAAAGGTAAACCCATGACAAAGAGAAAGGTAAAGCACCTAAATCCTCTCATGAGTCATTATGTTGTGGCACATTGTAATATTAGAGTAACTGAAGACTTTTTTAACGCTGCACTTGCTTCTTGGAAAAATAATTGGTTCCTTGATTCAGGAGAAACCTACCACATGAATTTTAGAATATATTTTTTTGAATAATTTACTAACAATTTTGATGGAGAAATATACTTTGTAGACAAGTCAAAAATCAAGCCATCAGGGCTTGGCACCATTAAGCTCAAACTGCCTGGTCTTCTAGACTTTCTTCTGCATGATGTTTTATATCTCTCACAGTTGAGGAGAAACCTAATGTATTTTTTCCACATCCTCTAGCAAGCACACTCCATTCATATGTTTTCTGGAAATTTTGAGGCCAGAAAAGCATCAGATCACTCACTTGCCATGACGGGGATAGAATAAGAAAGACTTCTGAAGCTGCAAGGTACCTCTCCTCATGCACACAACTTTTCATACAGTTCTCTCTATGATGAAGGTAAATTTCCATCAAGTCTTTTATGGTATGCTATATTTGGACACTTGAACTATGACAACCTTCGATTCCTGAAGAAAAATGGTGTTACTAGTTTTCCTACAATTCCTAGGAAACTTAAGCAATGTGATGCTTGTATTCTAGGAAAGAATAGCAAAAAGTATTTTCATGATTCACATGCCAGAGCACATAGAAAACTTGAACTCACTCATTCAGACTTATGTGGCCCAATTCATGCTCCTTCTGAAAATGGCAATAAATATGTGATGACATTTATTGATGACTACACCACAATGTGTTGGGTTTATTTATTAAAGAAAAAAATTGATGCTTTTCAAACATTCAAGAAATTTCATGCATGAATTGAAAATGGTGCACATTATCATATTCGTTCTATTCACGTGGATAATGGAAATGAATACACTTCAAATGAATTTGAAAACTATATTCACCAACATGGGATCAAACATCAAACAGCTGTGCCTTATAATCCCCAATAGAACAGAGTAACTGAAAGAATGAACATGAAAATTTTAACTATGGTACGTTCCATGATGTTTTTCAAGAATGTAAAACTGATATTTTGGGTTGATGCAGTTCTATGTGTTGTTTATATAAAGAATATGTTTATGTCTAATGCAATCAGAAACAAGACTCCTTATGTAATGTGTTATGGTCACATTCCTTTGGTAAAGCATCTTAGGGTCTTTGGTTCCACCTGTTATGCCTTGATACCTAAACCAATTGTTGGGAAAAATAGTAAGAGGGGGGGTGAATCAGTATTTAAAGTTCACTGAAAACTTTTACTTTTTCTTTACAGAATTCTATACGCGACTTTAATTAACCCAACTCGTGTATATACACGATATATTTAAGCAAACTTGGGTATGTCCAGAGATCTTATCATGCAGATAATTCTTTGCTTAGATCATTGCATCATTCATTCATCAGATGTTTAGTAAGAAATAAACATGTGCAGTAAGAACAGAATAAATCATCACACATAAGAAACACACATGAACACCAGGATTTAAGGTGGAAACCCAATTCAGGAGAAAACCACTACTGTTGTCATCTCTATCTTCAATATTTATTATAAAGAAAACTGCTTACAATAATTTACTAGCACAGACTCATACTAGCACGCAAGCACCCACCTGCAGAAGGCTGCAACCTTCTCTCATTCTCCAGCTACTACTGGAAGGGAGCTTCAACCCCCTGATCTCATTTACCAGCCACTCCCGGAAGGGAGCTACTACCCCCTGATATCATTTACCAGCCACTCTGGGAAGGGAGATACTATCCCTTGATCTCATTTACCATCTACCACTGGAAGGGAGCTACAACCCCCTCATTGAAGGCTTCAACCCTCAGCTCCACCATGGACCACGTTTCATCAATTTTCATATTGGATCCAACAACTTCCACACAACACATCCTGTAGGCCTATTTTCATCATATTTTCAGACTAGACCCACCCCACACATTTAAGCTCAAAGAAAATACATCAAACTAAAACTTATAACCCATTCAATTCATTCATTGAATCATCAACCAATCAACCAACCAACCACTGATCTTTAATCATAATAAACTAGCAACATAATCAATATTCAAACAACTCAGATCTGTATGAAGACATCATTGACAGACAACAGTAATACAGCAAAACAGATCAGAGATTTCCTTCTGCACACTTCAGCAAAACCCTAGATTCCATATGCGCTTTTACTTCACTGAACCCGTGTATATACACGCTTTCACAGAGACAAACCTACGTATATATCTGCAACTATTTCAGAACTGACCTTAGATTCCACACGCGCTTTTGTTGAGACTAACCCGCGTATATACGCGCTTTTGTTGCGAAAAAATCTGCGTATAGATCTACAAACATTGCAGGGCTGTGCAACTCTTTAGAATAGCTAAACAGCTCAGCTCTTACCCTTCACTCCAGAAAATATTTGCCACATCTCAGATCTAAAAATTCCATAAACAGATCTAGAAGATACATAGTCATTTCAGGTCTAGAGATCCTGATCCATCATTTTATTCATAGGTGCATTATTAATTCAGATCTATCAATAAAATGTAACCCATTCCATGCAGATATACTTGAGAGTGAAGTATTCATTCAATACCCAGACACATGCACACAATTTCACTATGATCTTCTTCTCTTTATATATTTTTAGCCTTTATCAATACCATGAGCCAAAACCACACAACTTCCGATGGTATTCTTGGACGGAATCAAATAGACAATACAAAGCTCAATACTATGGGCTAATACTATGGTAATTCCCCTTGGTATCATAATTTTAGAGCGCAAAAGGCATACGCGACTTGGATCGTTCATTTCCACGTGTATATGCAACTTCTCTTCATAAAAACTATGTATATGCTAACCTTGAATGTATACGCAAGTTTCCTTCACAAAAGTAGCGTATACATTGCATCCATATGCAGGTTGCCTTCACAAAATTACTGTAATTATTTTCTCTGGCACATCTGAACTAATTTGTAGCTACATCATTCTTACATTTTTAACACATAGGTTTCTTATCATAGGCAACTCATCAAGTAGGTTTCCATCAAAGACAACTTCATCAAGTAGGTTGACATCAAGGACAACACATTACATCATATTACCAATAATATCCCACTTTGGACTTGATGGAAACCACGATGGTGTTTGATACCACAACAGATAGATATGTTAATCATAACCATTATTCAAACACCATGATACTCTCCCCCTTCGTCATCAAGAGAAAAGGGCGGATCAAAACCAAAACAAGGTTTCTCTTCCCTTGTAGAAAGATGAGCTCTGTAGATCTAAAGTGCACTAAACTTACCATGCTCCCCCTGATTTCATGTTGAATATTTAGATAGATTTTTCAATGAAGTACATCACCAGGGACTCATACTTACATCAATGATCCGACCAAGTGGAATTACATATTTGACTCAACTACCCAACCAAGTGGGTTTATAAATTTGAAAAATTCCTTACATGACTGAATATAACAATTTACATAATAGGTCTCAACATGACCTTTTCATCAAATGACTTTTTATAAACAAGACCAATGAATCTCAATCATGATATCAGACCACAGTAAACAATTAGAATGCCAATAATGTATCCTTTCCCACAAGACAAGTGCTCCCCCTTAGCTTGTGCACCCTGAATAATTTCAATAGCAAATCATCAAGGCATCTTCATCAAAAATATTAGAGATTGAAATAGAAATGTAAGAACTATAACATCACCAAATATACCCAACAGCGCCGCAACTGTTCTAAAAATGCTAACCCAAAAAATTGTGCCAGCAAAAACCCATACGCAGTTTTCTGTATATAAACTTGCATATATACGCGACTGCCCTTTATGAAATCTGCATATCCAATTTAATCTTCTGAATTTAAGCAGATCTAATCTTCTGAGCGGCAGAGATAACTCCCAGATTTTGTCTGAGATATTTGAATGCTTCCCTGGGAAGAGTTTTAGTAAATATATCAGCAACTTGGTCTTTGGAGGGAACATATTCCAATTTCACCTTTTTTTCAAGCACTTGTTCACGTAAGAAGTGATACTTGATAGGAATGTGCTTGGTTTTGGAATGCATAACATGATTCTTTGAGATATTGATGGCACTTGTATTATCACACATAATGGATATGGGAGGTGAACATTTGATTTGAATGTCTTGTAAAGTCTGCATCATCCAAAGAATCTTCTAGCAAAATATTGAGCTGATGCCACCACTTATTCTGCTGCTGATAAGGCACACAGCTGCTTTTCCCCGAACTTCAGATACTAATCAGGGCCCCATAAAGAATGCACCACCACTAGTGCTCTTCCGATCATCAACATTTCCAGCCCAATCTGCATCTGTGTAAGTATGAAGAGTGAGATCAGCATTCTTTGGATACCATAGTCCAAAGTCTTGAGTTCCTTGTAGATATTTGAATATTCTTTTGACAGCCTGAAGGTGAGACTCTTTTGGATTAGCTTGGAATCGTCCAACAATCCCAACTGCATGCATAATGTCTGGTCTAGTCCCAGTGAGATAAAGCAGACTTCCTATCATTGATCTGTATTCTGGTTGATTCACCGTGGGAGAATCATCATGAGAACTGAGATTGCATCCGGTTATCATCGGTGTACTTACAGGTTTGCATTCTTCCATGCCATACTTCTTCAGAATTTGCTTAAGATATTTTGCTTGTGATATGAATATACCATCTGCAGTTTGATGCACTTGCAAGCCAAGAAAGAATGTTAGTTCCCCAAGTAAGGACATTTCAAATTCTTGCTGCATGACAGAAGCAAATTTTTGACTCATAGATTCTTCGTTACTCCCAAAAATGATATCATCAACATATACAACCACAATCAATAGTTTATCATTTTCAGCTTTTGTGTATAAGTTGCTATCAGCAGACCCCTTTGAAAATCCTTGTTGATGAAGATATTTGTCAAGACGATAATACCATGCCCTTGGAGCTTGTTTGAGACCATATAGAGCCTTTTTAAGTCTACAAACAAGATTTTCATCATTTCCCAAAATGAATCCTTCTGTTTGTTATATATAAACTTATTCTTCTAGATCACCATTGAGAAATGCAGATTTAACATCCATTCGATAAACTTTGATTTGTTGAAAACTTGAAAAAGCAAGAAACATTCTTATGGCTTCAAGTCTAGCTACGGGAGCAAAAGTTTCTTCAAAGTCTATACCTTCAAGAGCATAATTACAAACAAAAGTTTAATGTTTCTACTTAACATCTCCATTTTCATTTAACGTGTTCTTGAATATCCATTTTGTTCCAATAACATTTTTATCTAAGTAGTTCCTTTGGAAATAGTCTCTGGCATGATTCTTTTCACTTGGATCAATTTCTTCATTCATGGCTTGAATCCAATATCTATCTTTGTTAGCTGGTCATTGACATCTCCGTGTCTTGAATCCAAGGGATAAAAATTCTAGATAGCTAGTGTAGACCCTACAAGAGTTCTTCTTGTCAAGACACTTGGAACTTTTCTCTCCAAAATTTGAGATTCTAGATGATTCTTTTAACAAAGACACTCTGGATGGAGTCTTTTCGTATAGATCTCCTTCTCAGCCGCTTCATTAGGTTCAATTTTCTCTATATTATCTCTATTTGGATATGTTAGTATGTACCACTATCATCTTCATTTTTTGTTTGTATTTCCCCTTTTGGAGTTGAGAGAGATTCATCAATTATGACGTCAATGCATTCAACAATCTTCCGAAGTCTTTTATTGTAGCATTTATATGATTTACTTCTAGAAGAGTAACCAAGAAATATTCCTTCATCTTCCCTAGGTTCAAACTTGCCAAGTTTTCCATCATTGTTCTTAATAAAACATTTGCTTCCAAAAACTTTAAAATGCTTTACAGTGGGAAGATTACCATACCAGAGCTCATATGGTTTTATCACTATTTACATGAGCATGTGCTTTGCTAAGAATATTTACAGCAGTATGTGCTGCTTCTCCCCAAAATGTGTCCGGTGTTCCTGAATCATCAAGCATAGCCCGAGCCATCTGTTGAACTATTCTATTCATTATTTCTGCTACGCCATTTTTTTGTGGGGTACCAGCTATAGAAAAATATCTTTTTATGCCATGTTGTTCACAGAAATCAAAGAATTCATCTAATATATATTCACCTCCTCGATCAGATCTAAGGCACTTGATTTTTAGATTTAATTCATTTTCAACCAGCACTTTGAAGATCTGAAATTTTTCGAATGCTTCATCTTTGTGTTTTAGTAACCCAATCCAACACATTCTAGAGAAATCATCAATAAACAAAATATAGTATTGTTCTCCACTGGGTGACCTTTTTCTCATAGGTCCACATATATCAGTATGAATAAGTTCAAGAGGCTTACTTACTTATCCTTCTTTGGCATTAAATTGCACTCTGGTTTTCTTACCGAATTGTCAAGATTTGCATATGGTACTCTCAAGCAGAGTAATATTGGGAAGATCACGAACAACTTTGAGTCTGCTAGATTTGTTGATTTGAGAGAAGCTCAAATGCCCCAATATTCTATGCCATAACCAATTTTCTGAAGATTTACCCAAGTAACATTGTTCTTTACAACTTTTCAATACATACAAGTTGCTTGGTGTTCTATTTCCTTTTATAATTGTTTTTCCTGTATCAAGATCACGTACCACACATTATTTTGAGCTGAAAACAACTTCAGTTCCTTGATCACACATTTGACTTAAACTTAACAGGTTATGCTTTAATCCATCCACATACATAACATTGTTAGCTTTCACCTTTTCCCTTAAAAAAACAGAACCTTTTCCCTTAATAACAGCAGGAGTATCATTTCCAAAAGTAACATTCTTTTCTCTTTCTAGAGCATTGTATGCAAGAAGTTTATTTCTGTCACCTGTCAGGGTATATGCTCTTTTGGCTTAAATTTTCTCATGCATTCAGATTCTTCATGACCAAAGTTATTGCAATAAGCACATTCAATTTAATTTTGAAGAGGAGAATATTTGTTATATGTATTCTTCTTTACTCCAGTATCAATTATTTTCTTTCTTTCTTCTCTAGTCATGATGGTTTTGTATGCAACACATTGAACAACTTTATGACCAAAATTATGACATAAGAAACATTGCCCATTGAAAAAGAAATTTCTGTGATCATGGAACCTTCTATTTGTGATTACCTGTTGGTTGATATTTCTCTGAAGGGTATTCCTGATAGTGTTCTTTGTATTGAGATTATCATGCTTTACCTGTAAAGTTTCTTTGTTTCCTTGTTGAGCGGCAGAATGTTGTAGGCTGGCTGTAGCTGCTTTTAGATATTTTGGTGCTAAAAACTGAGAATATTCTCTGACATATCCAAGACTTGTCTTCATAAGAGGAGAACGTTGTACCTTGATAATTTCATCTAAGGTTTCAAATCCTTTAGAAAATCTAAGATTCAAAGTCTTTACTTTCTCAATTTATTTTCTTAGACTTACTACTTCACATTCTAATTTCTCATTGTGTCTCTCCTTTTCTTCAAGCTAATTTTTTAAAGTTTCTATGGATATTTTGTTCTCTTCCAAACGTATTTTGAGCTGATTGATTTCTTCAAGAAAATCATTGTCTTTTAGATCATCCATAAAGGTATCATTTTCTTCACTAGACTCTTTTTCAAATGCCATGAGAAGTCTAATATCTTGATCAAATTCTTCCTCACTATATGATAACCCATCACTATCTTCATGAGTATAATAAATTTTTCTAGTGTTAAACCGACTCTTATTTCTTCTTGCTGCTTCCTTTCCTTTTTCATGTGTTTCTTTATGAGGACACTTAGTAGCATAATGACCAACTCTTCCACAAGCAAAACATTTGAAAGGAAGCTTACCTCTGAACCTTCCAGTGCCAAGTTGGAGCTTCTTTACAAAATTTACCTCATCTTCTTCTGAAACATACCCTGATCCTTATGTTTCTTGTACTTCTTTTCCTTTTTTAGAAGCTCTAAAGACGGCTTCTTTGACTACAGATGATCCTCCTTTTCTCATTTCACATGCAGTTAGAATGCCATGAAGTTGAACAATAGTAAGATTTTGAAGATCCTACTCCTCTTCAATAGCAGACACTTTTGACTCAAATTTTGAAGTTAGAGATCTTAAAAAATTTTCAACCAGAGTATTGTAAGTTATGGTTTCACCCAAATTTCTCATACGATTTACAATATCATCTAGATGTAAAAATAAACTGGCAATGCTCTCCTCATTATGCATCCTTAGATTTTCATATTGAATTATGAGAGTTTGGATTTTAGCACTTTTTACCAGTGTATCACCTTCATAGCTTAGAATGATTTTGTCCCATATTTCCTTTGCTGTATTCAACTGCATGACCTTGAAAAATTCTGATTCGGTCAGACTCTCCAATAGTGCATTGACCACCTTTGCATTTGTTTCATAGTTCTTTATTATCGTTGCATCTGTTGGAACTGAGGCTGGATATTGATAACCTCATTCAACAATAGCCCATAAATCTACTCCAAGAGACTGAAGATAGGATCTTTTCCATGTTTTCCAGAAGATTAAATTGTTTCCGTTGAAGAGTGGAGGCCTGATAGATGCTGTCCCATCTTGATTTCTCATCTTGGCTTATCTTCCTTCTAGCGGCTAAGCTTCTTCAGAAGGACCTGCTCTGATACCAATTGTTGGGAAAAATATTGAGAGGGGGGGGTGAATCAGTATTTAGAGCTTCACTGAAAACTTTTAATTTTTCTTTACAGAATTCTATACGTGAATTTAATTAAGCCAACTCATGTATATACGCGTACATATTTAAGCAAACTTGCATATGTCCAGAGATCTTATTATGCAGATAATTCTTTACTTAGATCATTCCATCATTCATTCATCAGATGTTTAGTAAATAGTAAACATGTCTAGTAAGAACAGAATAAATCATCACACATAAGCAACGCACATGAACACCATGATTTAAGGTGGAAACACAATTCTGTAGAAAACCGTCGCTGTTGTCGTCTCTATCTTCAATATTTATTATAAACAAAACTGCTTACAATCATGTACTGGTGCAGACTCATACCAACACGCAGGCATCCACCTGTAGAAGGCTGTAACCTTCTCTCGTTCTCCAGCTACTACTGGAAGGGAGCTTCAACCCCCTGATCTTATTTACCATCCACTCCTGGAAGGGAGATACTACCCCCTGATCTCGTTTACCAGCCACTCTTGGAAGGGAGCTACTAACCCTTGATCTCGTTTACCAACTACCACTGGAAGGGAGCTACAACCCCCTCATTGAAGGCTTCGACCCTCAGCTCCACCATGGACCACGTTTCATCAATTTTCATACTGGATCCAACAGCTTCCACACAACACATCTTGTAGGCCTCTTTTCATCAGATTTTCAGACTAGACCCACTCCACACATTTAAGCTCAAATAACATACATCAAACTGAAACTTATAACCTATTCAATTCATTCATTGAATCATAAACCAATCAACCAACCAACCATTGATCTTTAATCATAATAAACTAGCAGCATAATCAGTATTCAAACAACTCAGATCTGTATGAAGACATCATTGACAGACAACAGTAATACAGCAAAACAGATTAGAGATTTCCTTCTGCACACTTCAGCAAAACCCTAGATTCCATACGTTCTTTTACTTCACTGAACCCGCATATATACGCACTTTCACATAGACAAACCTGTGTATATATTTTCAACTATTTCAGAACTGACCTTAGATTCCATACGTGCTTTTGCTGAGACTAACCCGCGTATATACTCGCTTTTGCTGCGACGAACCTGTGTATAGATCTGCAAACATTGTAGGGTTGCGCAACTCTTCAGAACAGATAAACAACTCAGCTCTTACCCTTCACTCCAGAAAATATTCGCCACATCTCAGATCTAAACATTCCATAAACAGATCTAGAAGATACATAGTCATTTCAGGTCTATAGATCTTGATCCATCATTTTATTCATAACAGCATTATTAATTCAGATCTATCAATAAACTGTAACCCATTCCATGCTGATATACTTCAGAGTGAAGTATTCATTCAATACCCAGACACATGCACACACTTTCACTATGATCTTCTTCTCCTTATATATTTTTAGCCTTTATCAATACCATGAGCCAAAACCACAAAACTTTCGATGGTATTCTTGGACGGAATCAAATATACAATACAACGCTCAATACTGTGGGCTAATATCATGGTAATGCCCCTTGGTATCATAATTTTAGAGCGCAAAAGGCATACACGACTTGGAGCGTTCGTTTCTGCATGTATACGCAACTTCTCTTCATAAAAACTGCATATATGCTAACCCTGAATGTATACGCGGGTTGCCTTCACAAAAGTAGCATATACATTGCATCCATACGCGGGTTGCCTTCACAAAAGTTGAGTATACATTGAGACATATTATATTTATCATTTCTCTAGCACTTACTGGAATTCTTTTCTCTGTCACATATGAACTAATCTGTAGCTACATCATTCTTACATTTTTAACACATAGGTTGCTTATCATAAGCAACTCATCAAGTAGGTTTGTCAAGGAGCCCCAAAGATGTCATTTTCTTTCACCCAATTTCACTTCATTTCCTTTGTCCCTTATCAATTACAGGCTTAAATGATCAATAGGATTAATTAAAGTCACTTTAGGAATGTATACAATGACTGACTTGCTATATTTTCATGGTTTTGTTGTTGTAGTAATTTTTGACTAGACTCAACTACACAATGCAGCCATTCTGCAGCTAGTCGCCTATTCCGCAGCTATCTTCATGTTCTCACAGGTTATATGTGTCACTTCAAAGAGAAACACATATGCTTGAATTCCACAACACTCCCCCATCATTTCTTGCTCTCTACGAAGTCTGAGCAAGAATCTATAGGTGGTTATGCACGTGGAAGAGATCAAAACTAAGAAGCAGATTCCTACCAGGACAGGGACTCTACAGATGTCTCCAGCAAGAGTACGAGGCTTCCACAAGAGTTCTAATTTGATTTTAATTGGGAAAGACACTTATCCCTATTTACTCTCAAGGGTAGTAATGTATTTCTTTCATAAGAATGACTCGAGAGACCGAGAGAAATTTAGCTAGATTGATGTTTTGTTGTTGGATCTCAAAGTCCATAATACTTTGTTTCTGAATAATTTTACCTTTGATGAAATACATTCAACTTCATTGCATGATCTAAGGCGATATTGAGGAGATTTGTATGCTAATCCAGTGGTAGAGGGCCCCTACTTCCCGAGAAGCTCTGTGCATATTGTTTAGATAAGTAACTTTAGCCTTGTTTCATTCCTAATTAAAGTAGTTTTCTAAAATTTATGTTTTTATGCTCATTCACATCAAATGTTACAGCCAATCTTGTTCTTATGAAGTATTCCAAAATATCACTAACACTGAATGAGACATAGCTATAGTATTCTAGAGCTTAGTTGCATTTTTCTGAACTTTATGTTTTTATGCTCATTCACATCAAATGTTACAGCTAGTCTTGTTCTTACGAATTGTTCCAAAATATCACTAACACTGAATGGGATAAAGTTGTAGTATTTTAGAAATTAGTTGCATTTTAGTTTAGTTGTAAAACTCCGGAGGTTAATGGCACTCTAGTTCAATTCTGTTCACTGTATTTCAAGTTTGATTGATTGCATTATTGTTCAGTTCTATTTAATGTATTTCAAGTTTCATTAGTTAGTTTTATGCTAGTTCTGTTCCATTAGACTTCAAGGCCTTCATTATTTACAAACTACTCTTGTTATTAATCTCTTCCAACACATCATCATATGGACAGGAATTAGTGATATCAGTTCAAGGTCTTGACTGTTCTGCAATCTCTTATAATTTTACAAATAGCCTTTTTTCCAAAACTATTCCAAAAGATTTCTAACTTTTGAACAAGGCTTAGTAGTGACAATTTGAGTTGCAGAATGGATTAATTTCAGTGACATAGGATAATTTAGAATAGAGTCACTCACTATGTTGCAGACTATCTTTTCCAAATGTGTTCCAACAAATTTCTAGCCATGGATGAGATTTTCTCTGTGATATTGTAGATTGTTGTTTACTTATAAGAACCTCATTGCATTAAACTTATCATTTTCTCAAGTTATTCCAACATATTTCTAATGAATGAATTGGACTGAGTTCATGCTATGAGTTATTTTTCTTGTTAAATTTTTGCATTTTCTGTTCTTAAATGCCATACATAGTTTATCATAGGTTTTGCTCTGTTTTAGTGTGACCAACAACTTCTCTTTACCAACACTTAGTTATTTTCCTCTTAGAATAAGAACACAAAACCAAAAATATTTGAAAAACACTAAACACAATGTAGTGAGAAACAGATACCTAGGCACATATAGTGCACTTCACTTCAGCAATTTACTAGCCCTGGTTGATAATTTATGACATCAATTTAGGAACACTAAGTTGAGCAGACATTTTAGCGCCGTTGCCGGGGAAGTGTAACTAGGTAGCCTTGTTTCTTACCTCCTAAAAATAATGACATGTGTAGAGAAAGAGACTCAAGGGGTAGATTCATAAGAAGCAGAAGCTTGATTTCTAGAACACCACTTGTTTCATCAAGATCAAGAGCCAGCACACCTCCAACTCAAACCCACATTCCATCCTTTACTGATCCTAGACTTACAGATAACTTAAGATCAGATATTCCATTAGAAAGACCTTCCACTTTATCCACTGAACCTGTCTTAGAAGAAGATTCAGGGACCCCTGCTAGGGACATAAACTTTTCAACTTCCACAGAAGAATCAACTATGGCAGAAGAAGGGGGAGGAGGAGTTTTTAATGGAGAACACACACTATTTGGAGGGGGTAGAGGTAGAGGTAGAGGAGAAGGAGGTAGAGGTATAGAAGGAGAAGGAGGCAGAGAAAGAGGTAGAAGATAAATGGGAAGCTCTTTTGGGTTTCCTATAGTAGATGAAGAAACCAATACAACTATGAAAAACATTTCACCCTCTGTCCTTCCAAAATTTTATGGACTTAAAACTGAAGATCCTAAAACCTTCCTATTTGAATTTGAAGTCCTATGTAGAACCTATGACTACTTACAAGATGCCCAAAAACTTAAACTGTTCCCTTCAACATTGAAAGGAGCAACATTAAAATGGTTTATGAGTTTGATCAACAGTTCTATTAGGACATGGGAAGACATGAAACAAGCATTTCTAGAGAGGTATTTGGATTACTATATGCCAGTCAACCATAAGGAGGAAGTGTTTAAAATGTTACAAAAAGAGGATGAAAATTTGGAAGATTTGTTGGAGAGGTTTAACTATAACATCAAGAGGGAAAAAATGGAAAACTTAGATCAAGACACTTTGAAAGCTCTCTTATTGAAGACAATTAGGGATGAATGGTTAGATATCCTTAACATGATGGGAAAATGGGATATATCTCAGCTCACATTACCTGAAATAGCTGAATTATGTATCAACCTTTCAAGAGGGAAATATAAAACTATAAAAGGACCAAGAGACCCTGCTCTTGCAAGGGCAAGTAAATCTGCTTCTGGGACAGTAAGTAGGGAAGAAATAGGACATATTCTTGATGAATTCAAATCTGATATATTGGGGAGTCTTAGTGAAAAAATAGACACCCTTAAGTTACAAAACAAGCAGAAAATTGAATCTGATGCCTTAGCAATATTTTGTCCCAAATGTAGAAAGAAGCATGCCTTGAGAGAGTGCCCTTTGGATGCAAAAGTAGTAGAGACCTATGTAATTTGTTCAGAAAAACATGAGACCAAGATTTTTCCTTCACTTCCTGGTCTTAAAGCTGTCTTTCAGGAGGAAACTCCTACAAATTCCACAGAATCTCTCAATTTTGTCTCTAGGAGACCTTGGCAAGGACCTAAAACACAAGGATTCCATGATCAACTGTATAATCAACCCCCACCAAATTGGAATTCTTGGCAGCAACCTTGGCCCAAATTTCAAAATAAATCACAAACTTGGCCTCAAGGAGCACAAAATCCCTATGGAAGATACTCTCAGTACTATCAATATCCACCATCCTATCCACCATATCCACATTTCCCTCCTCAACAAAATTTTCAACAAAATCCTCAAAATCCACAACATCAAAATCAACCACTTCCATTACCATTTCCTCATAAAACAAATCAGTTGCCTGCCCAACCCATACCAAACCCCAACAATAAAAATACTCAGAATACATACATGATAGAAGGCCAACAGTTTCCAACTTATTTGATCACTCCTTTAGACCTTAGTGATGTTCAACTTAGGTCTGGAAGAATACTTGAAAAGAGGAAACCTTCTGTAATCATACAAGAGAAAGACAATTCTGAGGAAGATTCTCTACGGATAAATAAAAGTCTTGAAGAGAACACATCTTTCCAAGACCCAAACATTGAAAAATAAAAACAAAAAGAACCAATAATTTCAACTCCTATATTAGAGCAGCCATCAACATCCACTTCTACACCTCCCTTTCCAGAAAGATTACAAATTGATAGGGGTGTAGAAAAACAAATTATGGTGCCTAATTATGATTTCCTAGATGAGCTGAGAAATGTTTGTATTAAGATCTCATTATTGCAAGCTATCAAGGAAATTCCAATCTTAGCAAAGACAATAAAGGAGTTGAGCATGAAGAAAACAAGAAAAAGAATAAGAGAGATAAAGAAAATTCAACTGGCAGGAAAAATAGCAGATATCATGATGGGTAAGATTGCTATTCCAAAGTATCTAGACCCAGGAAATCCAATTGTTAAAATTCACATCAATGGAATTGAAATCCAAAACACACTCATTGATTTAGGAGCAGCAATCAATATTATGAGTAGACAAATCATGGATAAACTAAAACTTCCTAATCTTCTTTTACACCCACATTATTACAATTAGCAGATAGATCTGTGATCAGACCAGATGGGGTAATAGAAGACATTCCAGTGTCCCTAGACTCTTGGGAGTACCCTGTGGATTTCATGATCCTAACTCCCAAGAATAATTTAGGAGGCCATCCTGTTATACTAGGAAGACCTTGGTTGGCTACAGCTGATGCTTTTATTAGTTGTAGGTCCGGTGATATGTATATTTCTGATGGTAGTTCAACAAAGAAATTCACTTTATATCCTCCAGCTAGGACAATTACAGATCTAGATGATACTCAATGGATAGAGGATGAAGACTTACAACCTCTTCTGGCAATTTCAAAAAGATGAAGATACAGCTGCATTCTTCTTACCTTGTAAAATTTTTGAATCCTCTTCGAATACAAACATGAACAATTTCAAGAAGAACCAACATCGAGTTTTTATCATCAATAAATATACCCTCTCTATTCCATGGAGAAATTTGGTATTCACAATTGAGATATTTCCAGCAAAACTAAACATAAACAAGAACCTAGAAAATCTCAACAAGAAGAGCTAGTCAAGACCATGAGACATTCTTCTGCATATGCATGGGAGTACACCGATATGAAAGGGATAACCCCTAAGACTTGCACTCATCACATCTACATAGAGGAAAATTGTAAACCAATCAGACAACCTCAGAGACGGATGAATCCAAATCTTAGGGAGATTGTTAAAGAAGAATTGCAGAAATTGTTAAATGTCAACTTTATCTATCCCATTTTAGATAGTTAGTGGGTTTCTCCTTTGGTAATTGTGCCAAAGAAAAATGGTAAATGGAGGGTATGTATTGACTACCGGGAATTAAACAAAGCTACTCTTAAAGATCATTTTCCTCTACCTTTCATAGATCAGGTGTTAGATACATTAGCTGGCAAAAAGTACTTCTCATTTTTAGATGGGTTTAGTGGTTATAACCAAATCCAAGTAGCACTTGAAGATCAAGACAAAACCACATTTACCTGTCCTTGGGGTACCTATGCTTACCGAGTATTTCCATTTGGATTATGCAATGCACCTACAACATTTCAAAGGGCAGTACTAGGAATTTTTTCAGATCTAATACATGATTGTGTAGAGGTATATATGGATGATTTCACAGTTTATGGAAACACATTTGAAGAAGCCTTAACAAACATGGAAATTCTTTTAAAGAGATGTAAAGAAGTAAATCTTTCACTTAGTCATGAGAAGTGTTTTATGATTTTTAATGAAGGAATTGTTTTGGGGCATCACATTTTAGGGGATGGGATTAGAGTTGATGAGTCAAAAGTTTAAGTCATCTCTAACTTATCTATTCCAAGTTTTCAAAAATATGTTAGGAGTTTTCTAGGATTTACAGGATATTATCGAAGGTTTATAGGAAACTTCACCAAGATAGCATCTCCACTTTTCAAATTACTTACCAAGGACTGTGAATTCAAGTGGAATCCTGATTTCCAGTTAGCCTTTGAGACCTTGAAAACAAAAATCTCTGAAGCACCTATTTTAAGGGGACCTAACTGGAAGTTACCTTTTCATATTTCAACAGATGCCTCAGATACAACTCTAGGAGCAGTATTGGGACAAAAAGACCTGATTCCTTATGCCATCTACTATACCAGTAAAAATTTGACTCCTGTAGAGTTAAACTATACTGTAACTGAAAAAAGAGTTTTTAGTCGTTGTTCATGCCATAAACAAATTCAGACACTATATAACAAGCTATGAAACTTTTGTTCACACAGATCATTTTGCAATTAGATATCTAATGAATAAATCAATCACTAATGGCAGAGTCATAAGATGGTTATTGCTTTTACAAGAATTCAACATTACCATTCTAGATAGGCCTGGAAAACAAAACATAGTAGCTGATTTCCTATCTAGACTCCAAAACATCCAAGACAATACCCCAGTTGAAGATCAATTTCCTGATGAATATATTTTTGCAATTTCTACTCATACTCCTTGGTTTGCTGACATTGCTAATTATTTAGTTTCAGGGAAATTTCCTTCAATAATGAATGCAAGAGAGAAAAGAAAAATCATTTATGACAGTGCAAAATATTCATGGGTTGCTAATGAGTTGTACAGGATAGGTCCAGATTTTATCATTAGGAGATGTGTTCAGGAAGATGAGATGCCTGAGATTCTCAAGGCATGTCATGATGAACCTTGTGGCAGACACTTTGCTGACAAGAGGACAGCCTATAAGATCCTTGATTTAGGATATTATTGGCCATCCTTGTTTAAAGATGCTAAAGAATATGTCAAAAGGTGTGACAATTGCCAAAGGGTAGGGAAACCTTCTCCTTCAGGTGAGATGCCATTACAACCTCAGGTACATATTGAACCTTTTGAAAAATGGGCTTTGGATTTTGTAGGACCTATTAGTCCTCCATCAAGATAAAAGAGATATATATTAGTTTGCACTGATTATGTTACCAAATGGGTAGAGGCCAAGCCATTACTTTTTGCTAATGAAGCATCTGTAGTTACTTTTCTTTTTGAGGATATTTTTACTTGTTTTGGTGTCCCAAGGGAAATTGTTACAGATCAAGGAGCTCAATTTACATCAAAGCTAGTGGAACAAATGATGGAGAGGTACAAAATTAGACACAAAAAATCTACTCCCTATCATCCACAAGCAAATGGTCAAGTGGAATCTACTAATAAAGTCATTGAAGGGATCCTAACGAAGACTGTTCATTTGCATAAAAGAGATTGGGCAGATAGGCTTCCTGAAGCCTTGTGGGCCTATAGAGCTACATGGAGGAGCAAAACAGGCCATACTCCTTATGAACTTGTTTATGGAAAGCAAGTTTTGTTTCCCATAGAGTTCCAGATTCAAACTTTCAAAATGGCAGTTCAGCTAGGACTTGATCTAACAGAGGCACAAAAGCACATATTGGAGCAGATTAATGAATTGGATGAGATCAGACAAGATGCAGTTCAGAAAAAAAGTATAGTCCAACATCAAAGGACTAGATGGCATGATAAGTACATCAAAGAAAAGAAGTTCAAAGAAGGTGACTGGGCTCTCTTGTTTGATTCAAAGTTCAAAGATTTTCAAGGTAAATTCCAAACACATTGGCTTGGGCCATATGAAATTATGAAATTTTTTGACAATGGAGCAATAAAAATCAAGACAATAGATGAAGAGAAGGTCACTTTTCTTGTAAATGGTCATAGATTGAAGCTGTATCATAAGCCACTTTCAAGAGAAGAATTTGTCAAGAGATTCCATGAAAACAGTGATGTGAAGTTAATGAAGAAGAATTTTTCTTCTTCATCAACTTAGTTGAATTTTTCTGAATTCAAATGAAAAAAAAATAATAAAAAAAATAAAAATAAAGTATAAACATGAAAAGTAATCACTAATTAGCATGTTTATACAGAAAAGATAAAGTGAAAATCAGAATCCTTCTGACACTTTAGCTTTTCAAATTTGTTCTTTTTCTGCAAGAAGCTATCACAAAATCATAAGTCTCACTCCATCATGTCTCACTTCATTCATATTTCATTCACTCCATTCATTCATATTTCATTCACTCCACTCATCCATACTTCATTCACTCCATTCCATGGTCCACTTCATTTTCATCTCAGATTTTTAAAATTTGATCTCTTTCTGCAATTGAATATTACAAATCATAAGTTGCAGACCACTTTTCATATTTCACTCCACTTTACATTTATAATCCATTTCATTCCATTACATTTCACTTCACTCATGCTCCATTACACCATATTTCATGATCCATTCTAATTCACTTCATACAACATTCCATTCCATGTCTCAAAGCTCCTACAGGGATATTCTGCAACCAGTTAGAAATTCTGTAGCCAGCTAGACATTCTGCAGCCAAATATCATGAAGGCAATTATCCAGCAACCACTTGTTTAGAAACAAATTGACCCTGCACACCTATGTCAACAAGCAAAATCAAAGGGATTATGAAGACTGAAGAATCAATGATTTTCAAAGGAGGACAAAGCATATCAAAACCACAAAAATTAAAGGAAAGGCAAAGGTAAAGTTGTGAAATTATTATGATGACAAAATATGAAAGTTATAGTATAGTTAAGTCATGTATGATTCAAAAAGTTGTTTTGATTATTCGTGTTGATCATGCCTATTAAACCTATCATAAAAAATTTGGACAAAATCCCTTCCATTCCGCCATTTCAAATCATCATTTAAAACTTAACGGTTAAGTACTGAAGTGACCTATTCGGTCACGTCACTAGCCCGAAGTATTCAGTGATGATTTTGAATTTCTCACGAGATGTTTCCGCGGTCTTTTCTTCCATGATGGCTCTCAAACTCATTAATTCGTGTGAATCACCCTCACCATATTTCACTCATTCTATAACCTCTTCATGTCATCCTTCCGTAGCTAATTCCTACTGCATAAACAGAGAAGGCACCTTTGGGGTAAAAACAACTCTTTAACAGCCATTTTCACCGTAGATAGAAGAGCAGTAAATTGAAGGTTGAGAAGAGAAGCCATGGGTCTCATAGTATGGTCCGAACCAGTCGTAACAAAATACGTAGAGGGTTACCCACAGATTAGAGAAATGCTACAGCAGGTTGGGTGGTTACAATTTTTGGAAAAATTCAATGGTTTTCATAAAGAGGTAACTAAGACATTTGCACGGTCCTTCAATGGAGCAGAAGTTGAAATAGGAGATGTTAAATTCACTATTACAGAATATTTCATTGCAGAAGCAGCGGAATTACCCAGGCAAGGTGAACGATGGTTCAAAAATAGGGAATTTCATAATGAGGCATGGAGGCAAATGCTCAAAACACCAGGTATGGATATTTCCATTTTTAAGAAGGGCATTCCTAGCTCAGCACTGAAGAATAAATGGTGGAATATGTTGCTCATTTTGCAAAATTTTATAACTTGTGAGGGAAGGTTTGGTACCTTATATATTTATCATATTCGGCTAATGATGCATTTCTTAGATGAAGAAATCAATTTACCCTTTTTCCTACTTCATAGTATGAAGAGAATGGCCTCTAATGTTCAAAAGAGGGTTCAATTCCTGGAAACCACTTTGTACCACCATGGCCTAGTTAAAATCCTAATTGAACATCATTTAAGAAAGGTGGGAGACAATTGGGATGAGTTTCTAGTGAGGAATCACTTTGAAGAACCCAAGGAATCTCCATCTGAAGGCAAACTTACAAGAAGAAGCAGGAGAAGGAAAATTTCCAAATCTGTTGAAACTAAAACTGGTAAGTCCATACAAGAGGACAGTGAGGAGATAATTTCTGAGAAATTGGCTGAAATTAAGAAACAACTTAAAAAGGAGAAGATGATAAGAAGGTATGCCAAGGAGAGAGGTGAAGGACCATCTCAACCAAGACGAAACCACAGGCTTAGAGGTATATTGAAGAAAACAGAGGTTAGACAAATGGGAATCATAAACATTGAGGATGAAGAGACACCAACTGCTAGATCACCTGAGTACCAGTACGAAGAGGATCTTGATGAAGGAACTCCAGAGATAGACCCAGCACAACAACAAATCTATAATTATGTTGAGTCATTAGAAAAGAGAGCCTCAGAAAGTAGAGGAAGAACTCCTAGCCCACCAGGATCTGCAATTGATGTACTAAGAAGAGACAAATATGAGTTAGAAGTACTCAATAGGCACATAAAGAATGAAAATGACATTTTAAGGGAGCAGGTTAAGCTGAAAAGTGATATGAATACAACTCTCTCTCTACAAATTGAAAAATTGTACAAGGCTAGTGAGAAATTGAAGAAGAAAAACAAAAAGTTGAGCAGGGCACTTATAAATTTTAGATTCAAGTTGGTCATAAGGAAGCCTAGGAGGCCATTGAATATCAGGAAAAGTAGAAGAAGGAGCCTAGATGTCCTAGCAGAAGTCTCAGAATACATGAATTGATTGCATGACGACATGCAAAAACCTTGCAGTGGGGGTATGTTGAGCCCCAAAGATGTCATTTTCTTTCACCAAATTTCACTTCATTTCCTTTGTCCCTTATCCATTACAGGCTTAAATGATAAATAGGATTAATTAAAGTCACTTTAGGAATGTATACAATGACTGACTTGCTATATTTTCGTGGTTTTGTTGTTGTAGTAATTTTTGACTAGACTCAGCTACAGAATGCAACCATTCTGTAGCTAGTCGCCTATTTCGCAGCTATCTTCATGTTCTCACAGGTTACAGGTGTCACTTCAAGGAAAAACGCATATGGTTGAATTCCACAACACTCCCCCATCATTTCTTGCTCTCTACGAAGTCTAAGCAAGAATCTACAGGTGGTTATGCACGTGGAAGAGATCAAAACTAAGAAGCAGATTCCTACCAGGACAGGGACTCTACAGATGTCTCCAGCAAGAGTACGAGGCTTCCACAAGAGTTATAATTTGATTTTAATTGGGAAAGAAACTTATCCCTATTTCCTCTCAAGGGTAGTTATGTATTTATTTTATAAGAATGACTCGGGGGACCGAGAGAGAGTTAGCTAGATTGATGTTTTGTTGTTAGATCTCAAAAGACCGTAATACTCTGTTTTTGAAGTATTTTTCCTTTAATGAAAGAAGAGAAACTTTAATACTAGATTTGAAGCAATATTGAGTATATTTGTGTGCTAATCCGGTGGTAGAGGGCCCATACTGTCCGAGAAGCTCTGTGCATACTATTTAGATAAGTAACTTTAGCCTTGTTTCATTCCTAATTCAAGTAGTTTTCTAAACTTTATGTTTTATGCTCATTCACATCAAATGTTACAGCCAGTCTTGTTCTTATGAATTATTCCAAAATATCACTAACACTGAATGAGACATAGCTGTAGTATTCTAGAGCTTAGTTATGTTTTCCTGAACTTTATGTTTTTATGCTCATTCACATCAAATGTTACAGCTAGTCTTGTTCTTACGAATTGTTCCAAAATATCACTAACACTGAATGAGATATAGATGTAGTATTTTAGAGATTAGTTGCATTTTAGTTTAGTTGTAAAACTCCGGAGGTTAATGGCACTCTAGTTCAATTCTGTTCACTGTATTTCAAGTTTGATTGATTGCATTCTTGTTCAGTTCTGTTTAATGTATTTCAAGTTTCATTAGTTAGTTGTATGCTAGTTCTGTTCCATTAGAATTCAAGGCCTTCATTATTTACAAACTACTCTTGTTATTAATCTCTTCCAACACATCATCATATGGACAGGAATCAGTGATATCAGTTCAAGGCCTTGACTGTTCTGCAATCTCTTATAATATTACAAATAGTCTTTTTCCAAAACTATTCCAAAATATTTCTAACTTTTGAATGAGGCTTAGTAGTGACAATTTGAGTTGCAGAATGAATTAATTTCAGTGTCATAGGTTAATTTAGAAGTAGAGTTCCTCACTATGTTGCAGACTATCTTTTCCAAATGTGTTCCAACAAATTTCTAGCCATGGATGAGATTTTCTCTGTGATATTGTAGATTGTTGTTTACTTAGAAGAACCTCATTTCATTAAACTTATCCTTTTCTCAAGTTATTCCAACATATTTCTAATGAATGAATTGGACTGAGTTCATGTTATGAGTTATTGAGTTCATGCTATGAGTTATTTTTCTTGTTAAAGTTTTGCATTTTCTGTTCTCAAGTGCCATACATAGTTTAAAATAGGTTTTGCTCTGTTTTAGTGTGACCAACAACTTCTCTTTACCAACACTTAGTTATTTTCCTCTTAGAATAAAAACACAAAACCAAAAACATTGGAAAAACACTAAACACAATGTAGTGAGAAACAGATACCTAGGAACATATAGTGCACTTCACTTCAACAATTTACTAGCCCTGGTTGACAATTTATGACATCAATTTAGGAACACTAAGTTGAGCAGACAAATATTTCATCAAAGACAAATTCATCAAGTAGGTTGCCATCAAGGACAACCCATTACATCATATTGACAACAACATAAGGAAAAAAGAAACAAACTTAGTGAAAGGATTCGTAAGTGTATCTTCTTAGGGCATTCAAATACCTCCAAAGCATAACGTCTCTATGATGATGTTAATAAGAAGTTTGTAGCATCTAGAGATGTGATCTTTCTTGAATTTTCAAAGGTTGAAAATGTTGTTGAGCGGCAGCTTGATCACTTAGATAGATTCAAGAATGCAAATTCATCTCAAGAATTTGATAATCAGATTCCACATCTTGAACGGGGGATTCCTATATCGGATCAATTTGTGGAATATTATTTTGAAGCACTCTCTCCCCCACTTGAAGCTCCAACCACTGATGAAACTTTGAGTGATGTGATTGATAGAATTGAAAGACTAAATCTTTAATCAGCTCCAACTTAGTCAACTAAGCATCTTGGGCCATCTCAGGAAGGTCCTCCAAAATGGCTGACCAAGGAATTTGAAAATGTTCATCCTAGTGAGGTTGGAAAGACAAGAACAATATGTTCCACCAGGAAAAATAGAGGTGATGTAGATGATTCTGATTCGCCTATTGATATGAATGTTTCTTATGATTATGAATTGAATTTTTCTATATATTTGGAACCAACTTCCTTCAATGAAATCACTTCTCAGGATGAATGTAAAGAAGCTATGTAGAAGGAATATAATGCCTTGATAAAGAATAGCATCTGGAAGTTGGTTGATCCTCCATTAGGAACCAAACGAATTGGCTGCAAGTGGTTCTACAAGAAAAAGTATAAATCATATGGATCATTTGACAAGGACAAATCCAAGCTTGTGTAAAAAGGTTTTGCACAGAAAGAAGGGGTCGACTATGAGGAGACTTTTTTCCCCACAGCAAAATGGGCTAGCATCCAAATACTCTTTTCCTTGGAAGATCATAACGGTTGGAAAGTCCATCAAATGGATGTAAAAACTTGTTTCTTGAATGAATATCCGAAAGAAAATGTTTTTATGTCCCATCCAAAAGGATTTTTTGTGAAGGGCCAAGAGCACAAAGTATGCAAGCTTGTAGAATCCTTGTATGGCCTCAAGCAAGCACCACGAGCCTGGTATGAGAAGTTAATTGAGAATATTATAAAACTCAAGGTCAAACATTATGATCTTGATGATGCAAATTTTTTGTCAAGATAGTTGGAAAAACATTTATACATATTGTGGTGTATGTATATTATATTTTGATAGCAGGGAACAATGAGAGCTACATTGCAACCATAAAGAAGGAATTGAGGAAAGGTTTTGAAATGACTGCCTTGGGATATGTTCACTACTATATTGGTATTGAAGTAACTCAACATTTGAATTTTATATTCCTCTCTCAGAAAAATTATATTGGAGATCTATTGAACAATTTTGCATGCCTAAGTGAAAACCTTTGACTACTCTAATGAAACAAAACTCGAAGCTCACATCCATTAAAGGAAAATAATTTTAGGATGCAACAAAGTATAGACATCTTGTAGGAAGTCTCAACTCCCTAAATACTACCACACCATACATCTCATTTTTTTTTGGAATCCTATCCAGGTCTATGCAAAATCCTTGTGAGGGACATTGGTCTACTGCAAAAAGTGTTCTAAAGTACTTGAAGGGGACTCAATACTTTGGACTCAAGTATACACAGGTGGGAAACTTCAGCTTGATTGGATACTCTGATTCAGACATCGATGGAGACAAAGATATTGAGGAATCTACTTCAGGTTATGCTATAGTTCTTGGATCAGGAGTTGTATCCTGGAGATCACACAAACAATCAGTTAACATATTCCACAACTGAGGAAGAATATTTGGTAGTAGCTAAAGAAACAAAGGAAATTGTTTGGCTCTGGAAAATTCTAGAAGATTTGCAGGAGAAACAAGTGCATTCAACTCCACTCATGATTGACCAATATTTTGCAATAAAGTTCACCAAGAACCCAAAGTTCCATAATCGAATGAAGCACATCAATACAAAATACCATCTAATTCGACATCATGTTGAGTCCAAGACAATCCATCTACGACATTGTTCCAAAAATGAGCAGATTGCAGACATATTCACCAAAGCACTTCGAATAGAAAACTTCAAAAGATTCAAAATGATGTTTGGACTCACAAACATCCCTTCATATTAAGGGGGGAGGGGGGATGTTGACACCTAATCCTTGGGATTGGGTGAATATGTAAAATATTGTAAATAGAAAATAAGGACAGATGGGATATGAAGAAACACTGGGAGATGAAGCCCAATAGTATCTCCCTCCATGTATATATATATATGATCACCCTTAATGAAAAATAAAAATTTAAATTATGGAGTTATATCTTGGCCTAAAAATTCACCATAGGCTTCATGAGCCATTCTAGAATTTCCTCCATTGAATCTGAGTTATGAAAAGCAAAAGAAGAATGAGAAGATAGATTAGGAATTTGACTACCGGATCTCAAAACATTATTATCATCACAAAGAGGCACCCTCGTTGGAAGTGGAAAAGGAGGAGGACAAGGAAAAAAAGGGATAGTAGGTTCCTCATCTAGAATTAGAGGTGTCTCATGGTTCAAAAGAGTTGGAGGAGTGAGAAAATCAGGGGGTTCAGGTTCACCGCATAAAGTGATAAGAACCAAGAACTCAAACTCACGTTTCAAGAAATCCCAATTCATAACTTCTTTTGGAATTTCATAGCAAAGATGAAGGAATCGATCAAAAAAATCTTCAACTAATTCATTAGACTTCATTCTTAAGAGATTGATTCTTCTACAAACATCTCAGTGATTATACCTATCAAATGATTTATGGAGATCCTTTGCAATTTGGTCAAATGAATGGAAAGAAGAAATGGGTAATGTATGTCACCATCAATTAGCATGACCTTCAAATATGAATGTGAGTAATCTTGTGATGATATCCTTGTAATATATTTGTCAAAAAAGAAAAAACGGACAACTTGAAACAGATGTTCACGAAAAATTAATTTACACTCACCATTAAACTTAAATTGGGACAAGTTATGAATAAATTCCACATGGTTGGTAAGGTTAATATCTTTAGAAAAACATCTCAAGATTATGATTTTGGGAAGATTAATTTTGAATCAGAGATTAAAACTAGACTCAACGAGCACATCCTGTTGTTTGGCCCTACTTATAGAGCCATTGTTGGCAGTGCTAGAAATATGTCAACCAAGGGTCTCCCTAATGTGAAGTCCCAATTACAATTCACACTGTTTGGAGCAAGAGCCCCATCTGTAATATCAACCTAGTTCCCATGTATTCTTATAGATTTTCCTTGACTCTAAATTTTAGCAAGAGAGAGAGTGCACATGCACCTTCAAAAATAAAGAGGGGTATTCCTGGTGAGTGTTAAATCATATGTGCGTCAAAGTCCTTCTACTGCGAGGGGAAAGGAAAAGGTGGGCTTATAAGAGAGAGGTAATATTACAACACAAGAAGAGACACACAAAAACAACAAGATTCATCTAACATACAGCAGAATAGTCCACAAGGGATGGCACAATCATTGCAACCAATGAATGAGAAGGTATGTCTGATATCTAGTAGAATAGTCCACAAGGATGTGATAGAATTAACAACCATTACAACACATTATCAATAAGATAAGTACTAAAATAACTGAAATAGTTCAACTACCTTAGCGCATGTGAAAGAAAACATGAGATGTATTAGTTGGGAAAAATAACGAGAGGGGGAGTGAATCAAGATTAGGTACACTCAAAAATTTTTACTTTTCCTTACTTCAAAACCCATACGCTACTTTGCTGAAGCCAACTAGCGTATACACGCATATCTCCTTCATTAAAATCGCGTATACACAGAGATATTATTATGCAATTAAATCTTTACTTAGATCTATGCAACATTCATTCTTCCGATGTTTAGTTAACAGTAAACATGTGTAGTAACAACAGAATAAATCATCACACATAAGCATCACACATGAACACCGGGATTTTAGGTGGAAACCCAAGTCGGGAGAAAACCACCGCTGCAGTTGCTCAGCCTTCAATATTTTATTATAGAGAAAACATCTTACACCATATGTGCTGGTGCAGACTCTACCAGCACGCAGGCACCCACCTGCGCTCGTTTACCAGCCTCTCCTGGAAGGGAGCTCCAACCCCCTGACTCGTTTACCAGCCTCTCCTGGAAGGGACCTACGACCCCCTGCTCTCGTTTACCAGCCTCACCTGGAAGGGAGCTACAACCCCCTGACTGAAGGCTACAACCCTCAGCACCTCTATGGACCATGTTTCATCAATTTCAAAGCACTCGGATCCAAAGCTTCCTTTTAGAACACAACTTGGGTGTGCCACTTTTCATCATATTTTCGGGGATCGGACCCACTCCACACATCAATTCAGACAACCCAGATCAGAATAATTTATCATCATCAGATAGCAGTAACACATCAGAACAGATCAGACATTTTATACTTCAGACTTCAGCAAACCCTAGCTTTTCATACGCACTTTCCTTTCACTGATCCCGCGTATATACGCATCTTCTACCATACAAACCCGCGTATACTTCTGTACATAATACAGAGCTAATTTCACTGCGCATACGCGCTTTCTCTTCAGTTAAGCCGCGTATATACGCGCTTCCTCTGCGGCGAACTAGCGTATGGTTCTTCAGACATTTAGGTCATTGCAATTCTTCAGAATAGATACATCACACAGATTTAACCCTTTACTTCAGACAGATTTTCGCCTCATTTCAGATCTAATCATTCCACAAACAGATCTAGAAGATACGAATACATTTCAGATCTAGATTCCCTTCTTCATCATTTTCTTCATTGGTGCATCATACATTCAGATCTATCATTCAATTGTAACCCTTTCCATTCAGATATACTTCAGAGAGAAGTATTCATTCAAGCTCAGACATCTTGCACCCACACTCATGATTTGCACAATGAATTTCTTCTCTTTATATAGGTTTACCCTTTTTCAATACCATGAGCCAAAACCATATTACTTCCGATGGTATTCCTGGACGGGGTCATTTAGACGAATCATTACCCAATACAATGGGTCAATACCATGGTGGTTACCCCCGGTTTTGCACTTTATGAGCGCTTTTGCCCATACGCGACTTGGCACGTACTTTACCGCGTGCATACGCGACTTCTCCTAGGCAAATCCGCGTATGCCTTGAGACATACTCTTTTCATCATAGATCTAGCACATATTGAATTCCTTTCTTCATTACCTTTTGTACTCTCTGTAGATACATCAGATTTACATCATTTAACAGGTTCATCAAGACATATTCTATCAAGCACAACTTCATCAAGTAGGCTGCCATCATCTTCATCAAGTGAGTTGCCATTCAAGGACAACACTCTATCAAGTGGGTTGTCATCAAGGACAACACTCAGCATCATATTTCCAACAAACATCATATCACATCAGATTTACATCATTTACCAAGCCCATCAAGTCAAGAATAACTTCATCAAGTGGATTTCCATCAAGGACAACACATGTCAACAATCTTATGTCTTCATCTTCATCCAGTGGGTTGCCATCAAGGACAACACTCTGCATCATATTTCCAACAATCTCCCCCTTTGGACTTGATGGCAACCACGATGGTGTTTGGTTACCACAACAAATAGGTACATTAAGAATACAATGACACCATGTCACTCTCCCCATTTTTGACACCATTATTTCTCTTCATTCAAACACCATGTCACTCTCCCCCTTTGACATCAAGGGCAAAGGGCGGATCAAAACCAACACACTCTCCCTCTTTTCTCCTCATGTAGAAGAAGCGTTCTGTAGATCTGATGTATACTGAAGTGACCAAGCTCCCCCCGAGTTCATGCTGAATCTTCAAACATATTTTTCAATGAAGTACATGACTTTATGAACTTCCTATCACCAAAGACTCATACTTACATCAAATATCCAACCAAGTGGATTTACATATGAGACTCAAGTACCCAACCAAGTGGGTTTACACATTTCAACTCAGCTACCCAACCAAGTGGGTTTACAAAATTTGACAAGTCCTTACATGACCGAATATTACAATTTTACATCATGGGTCTCAATAAGACCTTTTCATCAAATTACAAGTATGACCATTTATGACCAACAACAGAAAGACTTTAAGAAAGAGAACATATTTTAGAACCACTATAATGCCAACAATGCATTATACTCAGCAAGGCTAATGCTCCCCCTGAATCTGTGCATCCAAACATCCTTTCCATATGACTAAGGCTCCCCCTTAGTTTCTGCATCCTGAACACTTTCAACCAATCATCAAGGCATCTTTAAAACAACAGAGATTGAAACAGTATTATAAGAACTGGAACACCACCAGAGATACCAGAGATACTAAACAGCACTGTAGCCGTGTTGAAGAAAGCTGACCCCAAACAAAAATTTGTCAGCAATCAGACATACGCGGTTTTATGTGAATGAACTCGCGTATATACGCAACTGTGTTTCATAAAATCCGCGTATCCAATACCATCTTCTATATTTTAACCAGATCTTATCCTTTGTGAGGCAGAGACAGTGTTCAGCTTCTTTCTGAGATATTTGAATACTTTCCTGGAATATAGATAGATAGAACAGTGTAGTTGTGTCTTTAAGCGTCATCCAATGGTTGTAGCATAAGCACATTAGTAACCAAGCCTTCAGATTCTTTGTAGCATCAATACATTCTTTCCAAGAGAGATTATCATACCAGAACAACATCTTCAAATATGTGTCAAGAAATCATTCATGTGGTCCAATATCATGAAGATCTTCAAGATTTGACATGATGTACCATATGTAGGGAAAATGTCTCAACAATAGTAACAAGTTCTGCATGATCTATTCTTATCTCTGAATCATAAGACTTCCAATCTCATCCAACAGATAAACTTCAGCAAACAGAAAACAGGGCTCATTCAAAGTCTCAAAACCATGTATCAAGCCATCATTATTTGAGCATGAGCATCACAATAACCAAAGAATAAGCAGTCATAGTGCCAACAATGCAATCATTAGTATTCAACCTGCTGCTCCTCCTTAACTTGTGCAACCTGAACATCTTCAACAGCAAGTCACCAGCAACAAACTCTGCATGATCTGTCCATATCCAACGAATACTCTTCATCAAGTAACACTCCGGGCTCATCCATGATCTTCATCATAAGAAACCATGTATCATTTCATTAGCATGAGTATAACCAAAATAATGCTAACAGTACAATCATTAGCAGTCAGACTGATGCTCCCCCTGAACCTCTGCTCCTGATCTTCAGCTGTCATCCCAATTCTCTTATCATTAATGCATACGCGACTGTGTCTGCTGGAACTCGCGTGTATACGCGACTTTGTTTCATCGAAACCGCGTATGGAAAGTGAAATATAGAAAATTTCACACCTTCATCTCCCCCTGAATTTGTACTTTCTGTTCCTGTCTTTTCTTCACACCAGATGCACTGTCAGAAATACACATACCCAGAATTACCAAAACAATCATGGAAATCACCATACATCGCTCCCCCTGTGACGATACATTACTAATCCCTATAATGTATCTCACATCACTTCTGCAGTCATTAAGAGAAGTAAGCTTCAGAAGCTGATGACTGCAGTAGGGTCAATATTCCCTACGTTTCTGACCGGTCCTCCTTCTTTTTCCAAATTTGCTTGAACTTTCTAATTGTGTACTGAAAATTGTCCACTTTCTCAGATCTGTTCAACCTGCATTCTTTTTCTACATGTCCATACTTGTTACAAGAATAACATCTCATGTGTCCAGAGAAATAAGCATAAGAATCATAATGAGTATTTCTAATCTTCCTCCTTTTACAATCAGCTGCTTTATGTCCATACTTGTTACATGAAAAGCAATATCCCTTGAAGAAACCAGAGTACCTTTCTATGTAGGATCTGTTAGTTTGTGGCTGAAACAATCTGCTCCTGCAATTTGCTGCAACATGCCCATAATCATGACAATTAAAGCATTCAACATTATTGAATGATTTCCTTTGAGAATTCATGATTGTAGGTTGACTTTTAGTTTCTTTCAACACTTCAGGTTTTGTTTTTACATCCTTTGAATCTTTAGCACTTCCTTGTGAACTAGATTCTCCTTTGACCATTTCATGAAAACCCAGACCAAGTTTGATAGAAGGAGACCTTTGACTACTAAGAATATTGTCCAAAATCTTAGTACTATCTTGAAACCTCAAAATTTTATCCTTTTCTTCTAATTTACCTTTGAGAATGTTTACCTCAACCTCCAAGCCTTGGCATTGCTTCTTCATGCTTTCTTCTTTCCTTCTTCCATCTTCTATTTGAACATTCAATTTTGAAATTTCTTCTTTCAACCCATTTTCTTGTTCTTCAAATGCTTGTAGAAGTTCTTCACTCTCCTTATATGATTCCTTTTTGAGAGAGATGATTTTTGCTTCAAGTTCTTCATTTGTCTTAGTTGATTTTTCCAGATCTGCTTTCAAAGAGATGTTTTCTGCTTCAAGTCCTTCATTCTTCTTGTCTGATTTTTCCAGATCTACTTTCAGAGAGATGTTTTCAGCTTCAAGTCCTTCATTCTTCTTATTTGATTTTTCCCGATCTTCTTTGAGGGAGACGATTTCTGCATCAAGTCCTTTACTTTGATTGGATACATTATCGTGCATCCTTTTTAGTATAGAGATCAACTCTTTGTAGGTAGATTCCCTCTCATTGAATATTCTTTGTTGATCTTTGATAGCTTCTTCTAGGTCCATAACATTACTTTCACTATCTACACCATTGCTTGCACAAAGAAGATTATCACAAGGACCCCAATCACTATCTGATTCATCTTCTTCAATTTCTGCGATACATGTTTTCTGAGACATCTTCTTGCTTTGAGTAGCCTTATTCTTTTGCTTCTTTCCCATTGCGACGGATCTCCTTCAAGCGATCAAGCTTCTGCAGAAGAACCTGCTCTGATACCAATTGTTGGGAAAAATACTGAGAGGGGGGGGGGGGGTGAATCAGTATTTAGGGCATATTCAAAAATTTTTACTTTTCCTTACTTCAAAACCCATACGCTACTATACCACTTCTTGTCATTAACTATTGTATACACGCTGATATACTTCATTTACTTCATTAAACTTGCGTATACATAGAGATATTATTTTCCAATTAAATCTTTACTAGGATGATGGGCATCTATCTTTCTCCGATGTTTATTACCGCAAAACATGTGTGAATAATAGAATAAATCATCACACATAAGCATCACACATGAACACCGTGATTTTGTGGAAACCCAAAAACAGAGAAACCACCGCCGCCGCTGTCTCACTTTAAATATTTTACAGAGAAAACATCTTTATAATAATGTGCTTGCACACTGCACACACAAAAATTCACCCCAAGGCCACACGGCCTCTCCAAAGGGAGCACCAACCCCCGCTGTCTTCGCTACTGGGCCTCTCTCCGTGGAAGAGCCACACCTTCTGCTCGCGAGCCGCCCTCACCTGGAAGGGAGCTACAACCCCCTGACTGAAGGCTACAACCCTGAGCACGTCTATGGACCATGTTTCATCAATTTTCACACTGGATCCAACAACTTCAATAGAGCACAACTTGTAGGCCTCGTTTCATCATATTTTCAGACTGGACCCACTCCACACATTTAAGCTCAAACTTAACAATTTAGACAACCCAGATCATAAGAATTTATCATCATCAGATAGCAGTAACACATCAGAACAGATCAAACATTTTATACTTCAGACTTCAGCAAACCCTAGCTTTTCATACGCGCTTTCCTTTCACTTATCCCGCGTATATACGCGTCTTCTACCATACAAACCCGCGTATACCTCTGTACATATTATAGAGCTAATTTCACTGCACATACACGCTTTCTCTTCAGTTAAGCCGCGTATATACGTGCTTCCTCTGTGGCGAACTAGCGTATGGTTCTTCAGACATTTAGGTCATTGCAATTCTTCAGAACAGATACATCACACAGATTTAACCCTTTACTTCAGACAGATGTTCGCCTCATTTCAGATCTAATCATTCCACAAACAGATCTAGAAGATACGAATACATTTCAGATCTAGATTCCCTTCTTCATCATTTTCTTCATTGGAGCATCATACATTCAGATCTATCATTCAACTGTAACCCTTTCCATTCAGATATACTTCAGAGAGAAGTATTCATTCAAGCTCAGACATCTTGCACCCACACTCATGATTTGCACAATGAATTTCTTCTTCTTATATAGGTTTACCCTTTTTCAATACCATGAGCCAAAACCACATTACTTCCGATGGTATTCCTGGACGGGGTCATTTAGACGAATCATTACCTAATACAATGGGTCAATACCATGGTGGTTACCCCTGGTTTTGCACTTTATGAGCGCTTTTGCCCATACGCGACTTGGCACATTCTTTCCCGCGTGCATACGCGACTTCCCCTAGACAAATCCGCGTATGCCTAGAGACATACTCTTTTCATCATAGATCTAGCACATACTGAACTCCTTTCTTCATTGCCTTCTGTACTCACTGTAGATACATCAGATTTACATCATTTAATAGGTTCATCAAGACATATTATATCAAGCACAAGTTCATCAAGTAGGATGCCATCATCTTCATCAAGTGGGTTTCCATTCAAGGACAACACTCTATCAAGTGGGTTGTCATCAAGGACAACACTCAGCATCATATTGCCAACAAACATCATATCACATCAGATTTACATCATTTACCAAGTCCATCAAGTCAAGAATAACTTCATCAGGTGGATTGCCATCAAGGACAACACATGTCAACAATCTTATGTCTTCATCTTCATTCAAAGGTCACATCAAGGATAAACATCAGTGATCATATTGCCAACAATGCAAACATACGCGTGCTAGTCTTAAGCATTATAAATAATGCAAGGAGAACGTAATGGACTTTCAGTCTTACGTTATTAATTAAAAGTTCCAAGACACATGTATACAATGAACACCACTAGCTCCAAGAGTGGAGCATTGGAGCCACTCCTTGATCCACAAAAGAACTAGCTTATCTCTTTAATGGTTATACAATGAGGGAGTATATATAACCAAGGGTCACTCTTTGACTACCTTCATGACTGTCTAACTTCCAACGAATTTTCAACTTACATGACTCTTTACATTCCATGTGTTTCCTTTGGAATTCCATTTTAGAATACATTTTGAATACAATATACATGATCCAGAATAGTGATGTTGTTGGACATTGGGTTCAACTCTCCCCTTATGTTTCGCGACATGGACTAACTGCCTCTCGTGGATCCTAACTCTGGAAATTGTAGTGGAGACTAATTCCTATGGGTTTTGGTCTAACGAAAATCGTGAATCCAACAAGTCGTATCAAAGCGATAGGTCTCGAGTTCTAAACTCACTCAGCTTGCATTGGTGGGGAGATTGTTGGACATTGGGTTCAATGCTCCCCATGTGTTTCGCGACATGGACTAACTGCCTCTCGTGGATCCTAACTCTGGCAATTGTAGTGGAGACTAACACTTGCGGGTTTTGGTCTAACGGAAATTGTGATTCCAACAGATGTGGCATATGACCACTTATGACATGACATGACATCAAACTGTTGACATGGACTACTTGATGATGTGGAAATGTCAAGCCACTACTGCTACTAAGAGTTGAGTGTCTTCATGAAGAATTTTTTCTTTTCACCTCTACATGCCTTTGTGATAATGAGTCTTCAATGATCTCAAGTCTTGGATAGTGGTCATAAAATAGTGTCCCTTCACTTCCTCTTGATCAATCAACTTGTAAGTTCAGCTACAAGAGTGTCTTTCAGCATGCTTCCATCCTTCTTCTCCTTCTCCATAATATTTACATGACATGATAGGGTACCTGTTCCTACAATTCACTCATAACGAGATGACATCAATCTAAAAACCCCTAGCCTAAGATGATGCATTCTGATCCATAAACGGAACTCAGAACAAGTGACAAGTTCGGAAGAGGGGCTCATTGACTATGCAGTTTTGCAATTCAGGCAGGTAAGGGGAATCCTTAAGCCTTGATATTGTGAGTGCACAATTTAGGAAGGGATGAGGAACAATACTGTTTAATTTTTGGAGCCAGTGGTACAAGCTGAGGGGATGAACATTGGGAGAGCTTATTGCGCAGTTATGAGAGTCAAGGGAGGTCAGGCTACTATGCAATTCAAGGGCTCAAGGAATGATCTTAAGGCTTGTGGTTTCGAAATGCGTAGTTCAAGTCAGGCTGGGGTCATGACTACGCAATTCCAAAGGTCAAGGTCAAGGCTTGGTCACAAAAACTTCACAGTGAAGCAATCCTGGGAAGAAAGAATTGTAAATTGTGTAGTTCGAAGAAGCAAGGTCACAGCTAGAGTGCTAATACTGTGTAGTGTGCAGCTCAAGGAAGGTCGGGTGAAGCTAGGTTTCTTGGTCTGGAAGTTTTTCTGAAAATGGCCAAGTGCAGGACTAGTAAGATCAGTGTGAATGGTGATGAAACTTCGATTGCGATCACAGAGCTAGAACAATTTTACTACTCAATCAACATAGATCATCCATGGCATACATACAAATCATTTGTGACAGTGCTCAAAACTTTGGAAATGAGTTTGACGGGTACTTACAAGGTTAGAAAAACTCATTTTCACAAAGGTGACCTCCTGGAACCACCATAACAGGCTCATACACACAAAGAAACAACCAACATGCCAAAAGACGACACTTTTCCCAACTTGTGAAAGGAAACCCAACATTATAAGAAAATAAATAAAATGAATTTAGAAGTTTGTGACAATGGTGAACAATACCAAGGAAGGATCCAAAATTTTGGAGGGTGTTTTAGTAGCTAAAACGGACTTGAACATCCATCTGAATATATCCAATTTTCATTGAATTTTATTCCATGGCCTTTTAATGAGTCATAAATCTTATCAAAGAAATGTTGTAAAAAATGTGTATCATGTGTACAAGCATCATTGACATAAAAATGATATTATTTGATAACATGTATATTCTCACTAGTGATTTCTATATGATCAACATTTTTTTCAACATGTCTATATAAAACATGGGCAAGCATAGAGACTTGGTCAAAATGATAATATTCCCTCTGTATTTCATTTTGTGCAACAAATGTGTAACTTTCTACAAAATCTACTATGAACAAAATGGTCCCTGGTGGAAACTTTTCATGGTATTTTTTGAATGGCAAGTCGTGTCATTGAGTTATATGAGAATACTTGGTGTATTTATACATTTCTGTCTCAAACTTCTTCAAGAAATCTATCATAGAAATTTCTTCTTCTTGTAAATCAATCCTTCTAGCACTTGTACTACTACTTGAACCAATTAATATATGGATATATTCATATCTCTTCCATTCCACTTTTATGTTAGAAAATGATTAATCATTCATATCAATAGGATATTTTTTGTGAAACAAAGTCAAATTTCCACAATGATAACATTTTTTTACCACCAACACATTTCTTTATGTCAAATAATTCATGATTTATCTTCCACATAGAATTTTGGATATGAAATCATGGATAATGGAAGGCAAAGGTGAATTTTTCCAAAATATTTTACCAAAATTAAGGAAGGTGTCATAATATCCTTTAAATTCCACATGTTAAGGATAACAACAAGTGTCACGTACAGTGATAGATTTAACATACCATGGTTTTTGTTGCACAAAAGTATTGATTGAGAAATTAATTCCACGATTCTCTTCTTTGAACTTGTTGAACAACTTTATCTGAGTGGTGTCCAAGATATGTTTTTCACGTTCTTCATACTAATTTTGTGTTATTATTCACCGCATCACATCTCTTTCTTTTCGTGAAACACGTGAATTTTTCACTCAATCTTCATTTATCATTTTTTAACATTTTATTCAAGTCTATATTTGTATGGTAGCCTACAAATAACTATCCAGCAAGCAAGCTCGTCATTTGCATCTATTTGCAATCAAAATTTCCTATGATTGTGCAATGTTTTTCGTGAGGTCACTAATTCTTTTTCATAGATTTTATCAAAATATTCTCTTTAGTAGTTTATGAAACCACTGTTGTTTGTATTTCTCTATGTGCATCTATATCACTTTTATTTCTATATATTCCAATTGATTTTAGAGAACTACTTATATTTTGAATCACATTTTCCTTCAAAATTTTACCTTTTGTTGATTTTCGAATGCCTAATAGTGTTTCAGCTTCTTTCAATTTATTCGATGTTAATAGACCTCTCAAAATTTGAGCTTGAACTACCACATTTTCATCTTTGAATAAGTTATCAATAATGATCTTAACGTGATATTGTATAACATGGTCATTTTTTTTATCTCCAAATGTGTCAGTGTCGACATTTTCTAACATGTCATCATCGATATTGATTTCATTTGTACATATGAGAATTTAATGTATATGAGTATAAATATAAATTAAATAATTAAATTAAAAAATAGATTTCATGAAATTGAAACTAATAAATGTGTATAATTTCAATAATACATGACATATATATACATACCTAAGGGTGCTTCAACTTATTCTTCATTTGAATCTCTTTCAACATCTTCAATCACTTGTTCATTTTCTTCTTCAATTTGTCTTTAAACATTTTCAATCTCATCATCAATGTTATATGGAAAATATCTCATTATTTAGATTTCAAAATATTTTTCAAATTAGTTCATCAAATAAAAATTAAATTGCACAATACACTACTAAATTTTAAATATAATTTGTAATATCTACATTTACATACCTGGTTCAAATTCTTGTTGAGATTGATTTTCCCTTTCAATATTTAAACATTCTTCCTTCTTAATTTTGTAATATTTTCTCGATTATTCTCTATGAGCCTCAATGTCTCTAATTCGATCATATTTACTTTTGCAATTTCTTTGATTCCCCGTGACAATTCTATATATATATATATATATATATATATTAAATCAAGCCCGAAAAAGTCACTTTCAAAATCAAGCCCAAAAAAATCACTTTCAAAATCCATCCTGAAATAGTCACTTTCAAAATCCAGCCAAAAAAAATTTACTATCCAAAAATTAGATTCAAAGAAGGTTTGTATTCAAAAGCTACCCATGAGGAATGGATTTAATTATATTTAGTTATTTATTTTATAAATATTTCTTCACAATACTTATATAACAAAAGTAAATTAATAGTATCAACATGTTCTTAAAAAAAATTAACATCTCTCAACATATCTTCATTTGAACCTGAATCCGGCACCGTGATATTATCAAACTTTTCGTTCAAAAAATGACTTAACTGTAAATGGTGAACATATGATGCATTCATATTAGATTATATATTAAAAATTAAAAAATGTATGTGAATCAACAATAACACATACATTACAGTACATTAAAATATCCACCCTAAACATTAACACATACTAATCCCCTGCCTCTTCCTCATGACCAATTAGGTCTTGCAAGCCATCATGCAAGCCTTTGAATATGCTTTAACCTCTTCTATATTCATTTTATCTATCTCCATGTATGATTTAAATACAAAATTATCATGTGCATAAACTTATGCTCTTTGTCGATTTACACTGACATTAATTCCAATCAATGCAGTCTGTATGTTGTCTATAATGGCATCCCTTGCTTCTTGACCAATATGAGAAGTGGAATCCATCTCAGACTGCAAAGTTACTAAACGTGGAGGTTGAGGTACCAAAGGAGGCGGAGGACGAGGAAATTCAATATCCTTTAATGCATCCTTACGTTCATATATCTGACCTCTCCTAGTACCATAAAATTCAGATGGAAGGTCAGTATAATTAGATTTCATACCCAAAAATAATTCTACATAAAATAATTTTATAAAATAATGTAGAACTTCGTCATTCCATGGTAGCTTTCCATACATTGCAAGGAACCTATCATACAAATGGTGGGATATTTTAGGGTGCTTGAAATATTGCACCTTGAGCATCTTTGTTTTTAGCCCTTATTTGAAATTAAACATAGATTTTGCATGTGCTTTCGTAACCCTCCTACCTATTTGGAACCATTTATTGGGACCCGTCATTGTTTCCTTTCTGCACCTCATCATATCTATAAATCCATCAGTTTTTGGCCCAAGGTTCTTGTAAATATCAAGAAATGTACTTAGAGAGTGTAAAACTATTTCTAAGCTTTGTTGACTCTCTGTAGGGAGCTCCAAACTCCCAAGATATTTCTTCAATTTTGAATAACGATTTGTGAAAATTTGTAATGTAAATTTTTGGTTCTATTTTTTCCAAGGAAGATCATCAGGAATATCATACAGATAGGTGGTATTCGACATTTGGTCTTCTTCTTGAATCACCTTGCTTCGCCTATGTTTACTTCAGTCAATGTTTTCACCCCCTGCTTCAATATAATTACATAAATATTAAAAAATGGCAATGTATTTATACACATGAATGATAGACATGTACATGTATATGTACATACAATTTATTTACGTGTACAAATTTTTTTTAACATAAATAAATAAAAACAAAAATATATATATATATTATTTACCAAAATGAGGATCATGATGATTCAATTGAGATTCACGACCACCTGAAGATGGTTGAGCACCATCACGCCAAATTATATACGTCGATTGAGCTTTTTGACCACTGGGAGAATGTTTAGCACATTCACACGATGACATAGTGAGAGATTCATCTAAAAAAAATAAAAATTATAAATGAATTAAGTTAAACTGACAAAAATCTACTCAATATGCATGTACACATGATTCTACCTATTTATCATTTAATTAAATGCACATAAACATATATATATACACCATTCCACGATGATGTGAATAATGGTCCTCCATTGATTGATCTGATAATCTCATCGACCTAGTGAAAGATGCTCCTAAAAAAAATGGAATATATTATAAATTAATAAAGCTAAATTGACAAAAATAAATTCAATATATATTATACAAATATCATAGAAAGTCTCCCTCAATAGAAAGTCTCCCTCTGATCGATGTTCGAGACTCAATTGATGCTTTATCTTGTTTACACCTCGAATAATAAGTTGGTGACTTATCATGTGATGATCCAAACCCTTGATCCATATATTTAAAAAAAAACCAATTTACCTCATGCATTTAAAAATATTTAAAACTACTATTTAAAATGATCAAGAATTCAAAAAAATAATAAGACAAATAAATATAACTAAGAGTTTCTTCAAAATTATTTGGTGTCAATTCTTCATTTAAAATATACTCAAGACTAAAAACACAAATGTTGAAGTGCAAATTTTGAGAATTAAATACAAAATTTTCTAAAACATGTGAGGTCGCGATAATTCACCTAATAATTCACCAAGTTGTGATTACATAGTGGGGGTACACTTAGTATAGTATTGAAAGAAACACATGGTCATTTAAGACACCACATTTATAAAATATACACATATCATAGATATCTTACAATGTCAGTCAATAAATTTTTATGGAGTGCTTCTTGACACCAATTCATATTTCACACAGAAATATTGAACTGGCATTGCCCCCATATAGTATATCACTATACATGCTATTAAAATTTGCACAATGACTTATGCTAAATGATTAAAATTTTCTAGAAATATTTTTTTCTTCTCTATGGAATTGTTTTAACTTCTCCTTTTTGACATGGTACACACCTTTCATCTGGTTGCACACAAGTTCAAAATTGGTGAAGACTACAATTCATTGGATTCATACTCCCTAGTTGTTCCTAAGCCTTCTATATGTAACAACTGGTTTAAATGCTAACTGATGATTAAGTTTTATTGTTAAGACATTAAGACATTTATTGTTATTATTTTGAAATAGTACAATATGAACAGGAATTAAATTTAATTAAATTAAATTAGTTATGGAATTGGTTCCATAAAGTGAAAGTCTGATGGTAAAAATATTTATTCCAACTGAGAAGTAGTTGAACAGAAACAGTTCAGTCAGTTACTCTTCCTCTGTGGATAAAGCAACATCCCTGTGAGGAAGAGGGGGTCTGACCTATGTGTTGTAAAGTGAAGAAAGGAGAGAGAGCGTGAATTTCCTGAGCTGGTGGAGACCAGTGGAAATACTCTCAGCTATCTTGTAATCTTCCAGAAGGTGGATTGGACCAGAGTCCTGAGATCTCTTCTGAGCATTGTTTCTTTATACTTGGCTCAGAAGTGGAGCACAGGGGGGGTGAGGACGTAATTTCCTCATCCACGGTAGGGAGGAAAACCACATTCAAACGATAGATAAGTAATTCTATTAAAAGTTTTGATAAGTAAATGAAGTAGAATAATATTGTTAACTCAGGAAAAGAGACTCTGTAGGACTGAGTAATCTGGCTGAGAAATAAATTATTTGGTCAAATGTTTGTTAAAAATTATTGAAAAGTATTTATTTACGAAAGATAAGAATTGTTGTGTTAAATTGTTAGTTTTTAATTGTTATATACATTTTAAAGATTGATAGAAGAGAAAAAAGAAAGAAATTCACATTGTGGAAATTCTTATTCAAACACAGTAAAAAATATTTTCGGCTATCATATTAATTATTTACATAGGAAATAATCTCTTTTCTACAGTAAAAATCTAGGTAAAGTAAAATGGTCAAATATAGCCAAACATTAAGTCTAGTGTCTATTTCATAGATCTTGAACAATAGACAAACTGAGAAAATACATTAAATAGTTGGAACAAGAAAATTCAACCATGAAACGATAGGGAAACTTTGTCTGATTCCAAAGCGCTGAGGCCCTAGAATGCAAGACGCTTGTTCCGATATAAAAACTATACACGGTCTAGAAAACTAGTCGGTCTGGTTGACTCTTAAATTTATATAGTTACAGTAAAGAAATAAGCAGAAATTGTTATGAAGAAGTGAGTTTAAAGCTAACAAAATTTTTCAATATAGAGAACCATAATCTTTCAAAGACGCGTATAACAGTAGGTAAGTAGTCTATCTATATTTCTGTAATGGAGAGTATAAAAATACATTTTTAGTTACATATGCATGCCAAAAAACTTGGAAATAAAATCCCCTGGCACATTTAAGTGTACATGATATATAAATAAATAGCAAAACCCCAAAGGGTTAACGGGGTTGTTGAAGGGACAGTAACTGTGGAACAAAGAGTATCAAACTATTATTTATACATTACACCAGGAAACTTCAAAAATCATAATAATCCCCGAGTTCGGGATAAGAGGGAGAATTTCCCATTTACTAAAACGAATTTAGACTCATAACCCAGAAAATATTAGTAAGCTAGAACCCTTATTGTCAAGACATAATGACAACAATGAGATTGGTTGTAAACCCACTTGGTACCTGTGACAGAAGAAATTCATCTGTAAAGAGAGAGTCTTGATGGGTGTCGAGAATTCATAGAGTTGTAATGTAACACCAAGAAATGACCGAGACAAGCCATACCTGCACAGAGAAATAACCCTTATGTAAATCAAAAGATAATACATTTGGAACTACGTGAATGATAGTTGTTGAAAAACAATAATTTGGGTAAAATGAGCAAGGAAACGTTAGAATACCTGTATGGGTCTCACGTGGAGGTAGTGGAATTTCCTGTGTATAGACAAAGAGAAAGAAAAGAGGGTCAAAAAATGGTGGTTAACAAAGAAATAAAAACACATTAAGTGAACAAGTTTATAAAAACTAGTGCAGCAGTTAGCAATTTAACTTACCTACTATGGCAGAGATAAGCATGTTGCATCTTGACGAAGAGGAAGGTCAGAGCCGTGAAACCAAAACCTTAACCAACATAATGTGGAAGTATTCCTCAGTGAAACTTTTAAACAAAGTTTGGAGGCAACCGGTTCCATGAAACCGAACCATAAAACCCAGCACTAAATCCTTTTGCAGAGGCTGTAAACCTAAAGGCCGCAAAGGTAGTAGTCACGGGTTGACCTGCCTACGAAGCCAGCATCAAAAACCTGTAGACAACGTAAGCCAAAGCTTAACCAGAGATGGAGCATGGCACTCAGTTGCAAAGCCTCAAACCCCAGCGGTCTCGGCGCATATGAATAGAGCGGTTAGGGTTTGGGGTGTAGTTGAAACCCTATCTTGGAGGGAAACATCAGAAGTTGTAGATCCAAACTAATCTGATGGTGTAGCCTTAACCAAGTTTCCTCTTCACAGAACTCCAAAAATTCAAGGGTATGAAATATCTGCACGTATGATAGAAAATATGCCTAGATTACCATGCTCAAGTGCAACGTGTAAGTTGGTAAACTTAGCATTAAAGGATAGTACTCTCGGGATCCGTTTTATTAAATAAATAATCCCAAGTGTTGTATTGATGGAGATATTAAACGAGTTAAATGTGTATTGTGGTGATATGATAGGCAAAAGCTGGAAATAAACCAAACTCAAGAACTATATAAAAATTCATATAATGTTTAAGTCTAATGTTGGTAAACAATGAAATGTAATCTGCGGTAAACCATGTGAAAACATATAGTTAGAATGTTGGTAAAACAATGAAATGTTATCTACAGTAAACCATGTGAAACGTATAGTTAAAATATTTTTTTTTTATTTTTACAATGTTTAGTTGGTGAATGTTACAAGTGGTATCGGAGCAGCGTTCGCACGCTGGGACCCTATGGGTCAACTAACGTTTTAAGTTGTGTGTATACTGATGTACAAAGATAAAATAAGTATAACAGGAGACATTATGCGAAGGGGGTAAACGCAACAGCTACCCCTAAACACCGGGTAACCCCAACCCCGACCAGAAATGAATCCGGAGATGTGGGTACAGCTGAGTGTGGATCAATACCAGCAAACAAGTATACTGCTTGAGGAACAGCAACATCAAACTAGCATTCTGTTAAATACAGTACATAGGCTACAAGAGGAAATGGTGAGGGTTCGAAGTGATAATGCGTTTTTGATGCAAGAACATGAGAGGATATTAAAAATCCTCTCAGATAAATAGAATCAGGGGATGGAACAACCTCGCCCTAACAGAGACATGCAGGGAGGAAATGAGCAACAAGAAAGAGACCACACCACTAACAGAATGGAAAGAAGTCAGTCTCAATGGAGTAACATAAATAAAAACTACAATGAGGCTGAGTCAGATAATGTGTCAGATCAGAAAGAAGTTAAGAGACAGAAAGTGTAACTACAAGGTGAATTTCAAAAGATAAAACCACCTACATTTGATGGAGTGGAGGAAGAGGTGGCTGAGGCATGGCTGATAAATATGAACAAGTATTTTCAAGTTTACGAATATAGCAGTAATCTTAAAGCCAGATTGGCCATTTATCAGCTGAGGGAGAAGGCCACACTATGGTGGGAGGAAGTGAAAAATGTCTGCAGTATAGCTGATCAAGACGTGACTTGGGATTCTTTCTAGCAATATTTTAAGGATAAATACTTAACTAAATGCTTCTATGATGAAAACCTAGAGAGTTCCATGACTTAAAGCTGGGAAAAATGAGGATGGACAAGTACATCACCAAGTTCACTTCCTTACTCCATTATGTTCCTTATTTAAGGGATGAAAAGGAAAAAGTACAGTGTTTCCTTAGTAGTTTGCAGACCCATATGAAGGAACGAATTGAGTTTGTGAATCCCAAAACTATGGATGAGGAAATTCGGAAGGCAGGAATGTGCTACCAGCAAGTTAAAGCAAAAGGAGAATACGGTAAAAGATGGCAGACAAAGAAATAACATAAGGGTAGTTCTGGTTTCAAGAAAAACATAACCAGTAATTTCAAGAGTGCTGCCAGAAGCTTAGTTAGCAAAAGGGTTGGAAGGAATCATCAAAGAATAAGATGGTCTGCGAAAGATAAACCCACAGAAGCTTCCAGCAAACTAGATCAAGCACAAAATCAGAAGCCGCCCTTACAGTGTTGGGGTTGTGGTGAGGCACACTACTACAGAAATTGTCCACAAGGAGGAAGGAGCGAGGTAGTTACCAACTTACAGGAGGCCTCAACAGTAGGAGATGTAGCCAGAAATATACCCAAAATTAAAGCAGCCCTGGAATATTGGGAGGCATATTACGAACCGACAATGATAGAATTAGAAGGTAAATTACTATCTCAACCTGTTTCTGTTTTGGTAGACCCAGGTGCAAGTTTAAGCTACGTACATCCCAAACTAGTAGAGATTTGTAAATTTTAGAGTCAGAAATTTAGAAATCCATGGCTAGTATAGTTAGCCACGGGAACAAAGAGAAAGGTTTGTGCCAAGATTCTGAACTGTGTACTAGAAATTAGTGAATAGCAGCTAACTATAGACCTGAATATATTACCTCTGGGATCCTATGATGTGCTACTTGGTATGGACTGGTTGGAGAAGCACTGTATGTTAGTAGACTGTAAAGAAAAAATCATATATTACAGAATACAAGATGGAACCCGTAAGGAAATTCAAGGTATAAAGAAGCCTCTGCAGCTACGTCCTATCACAACATCTCAAACGGGTAAGTGCATGAAGAAGCGATGCCAGTTATATGCCATCCAAGTGGGCTTTACTAATTCCAAAGAAAAGTTCCAATGATGGAAAACATTCCGATCGTGCAAGAGTTTATGGACATATTTCCAGAGGAAATACTAGGTTTGCCACCTAGAAGGGACATTGATTTTAACATAGAGTTGATACCTAGAGCATCACCGATTTCAAGGACAACATACCGAATGAGCGTACGAAAATTAACCGAACTGGCGATGCAGTTACAAGAACTATTGGATAAAGGGTATATCCGACCAAGTGTATCTCCTTGGGGAGCACCAATGCTATTCATGAAGAAGAAAGACGGAACCATGCGAATGTGCATGGATTATCACCAGCTCAATAAATTGACCATTAAAAATAGATACCCTGTACCGCAAATTGATGATCTGTTTGATCAGGTGAAAGGATCTAAGGTATTCTCGAAGAAAGATCTAATGTCGGGATGCCATCAGAGCCGGATAAAAGATGAAGACATATATAAAACTTCTTTTCATACCAGGTATGGACACTATGAGTTTGTGGTGTTACCATTCTGATTAACTAATGCACTAGAAACCTTTATGAGGTTGATGCATGGTATATTTCACCCCTTTCTGGATAATTTTGTGTTAATATTTATTGATGAAATTTTATTTTCTTCCAATGGTGTAGAAGAGCATAAAGAGCACTTACAGATAGTGCTGGAAATGCTACGAAAGCATCAGCTATACGCTAAGTTCAGCAAGTGTGATTTCTTCAAGGAAGAAATACAGTACCTCGGTCATTTTATTTCTGCTGAAGGAATTGCAGTTGACCCAGAGAAAATCAGAATGATTATGGAATGGAAGATACCCCAAAACGTGGCAGACATCCGATGCTTTATGGGTTTGGCCGACTATTATTGGTGTTTTATTGAAGGTTTTTTAAAGATTACTTTCCCAATTACTTCCTTACAAAGGAAAGGAAAAATATTAAAATGGACAAAGGAATGTTAAGACAGTTTTGAAAAGTTAAAAATTTTATTGTCTATAGCTCTGGTATTAAGGGTAGCTGATCCTAATAAATATTTTGAAATCTGTACAGATGCATGTAAAGAAGGATTTCGGGCGATTCTATAACAAGAGGGTAAGGTAGTTGCCTATGAATCACGGAAACTAAAAGAGCATGAACAACGGTACTCCGCTTGTGATTTGGAGCTGACTGCAGTAGTGCATGCACTCCGTGTATGGAGGCACTACTTGATTGGAAAGAGATTTGTACTCAAAACTGATCATAGTAGCTTAATTAGTTATTTTAAGCAAGTTGACCTTAATTCTCTCCAGGAAAGGTGGAATGCCTTCTTGAGCAAGTTTCACATTGATATGCAGCATGTGAAGGGAAAGGATAATAGAGTAGCTAATGCGTTAATTCGAAAGTTGCATGGTGTTTATGAGCTGTAATATAATCAGGTTGAGTGCAGATTCTTGGAGCAAATAAAAACAAAAGCTGAGAAACATCATGAATACTAGTTTTTGTGGCAACAAGCAGAGGAGTTCATAAAACAAGGAAAATCTGTTGATTACGAAATTAATAAAGATGGGTTGCTAACTTTCAAGAAGACGATTTTTGTTCCAAATAGAATGGAGTTGAAGGAACTAATTTTAAATTAGAATCACCAAAGTAACTACTCTATACATTCTGCATATCAAAATATGCTAACAGAAATTAGGAAGAACTAATTTTGGCCAGGTATGAGAAGAGACATTACCGAATATATAAACAAGTGTTTAGAGTGCTAGCAAGTGAAAGTGGAACACCGGCACCCAATCAGGATGATGCAGCCTATACCAGTACCTGAGTGGAAGTGGGAGGTGATATCTTTAGACTTCATCACTAGTCTGCCAAGATCAAAGAAGCATAATGATTCTATAATGGTAGTAGTGGATTGGTTAAGCAAAGCAGCACATTTTATACCAGTACAGTCTACTTATAAGATGGTGGAAATAGTAGACATATTTATGCAGGAGATCTTTAGACTGCATGGTATCCCAAACACTGTCATATATGACAGAGATGTGAAGTTTACTTCAGCATTCTGGAAATGTTATTTACAGGATTGGGAACTCAAATTAATTTTAGCACTGCTTACCATCCACAGACAGATGGGAAAACGGAGTGAGTAAATCAGATCCTAGATGATATGTTACATATGTATGTAATGCAACATCCAACTAGGTGGGAAGAATATCTGCACCTTGTGGAGTTTGCATACAATAATGGATATCAAGAATCCCTTAAGATGAGTCCGTTCGACGCCTTATATGAACGATAATGTAGAACTCCTATTAATATGAGTAGCCCAGAAACCAAGTTGATGCTTGGATCGCAAATGCTAGTTGAAATGGAGACAGGAGTAAAGAATATCCGACAAAATTTGAAGGCAGCTCAAGATAGACAAAAAGTGTGTGTAGATAAGAAAAGGACTCATCGTGAGTTTGAGGTGGAAGACCATGTGTACGTAAGGATGAAGCCAAAGAAAAGCACTTTAAGGTGGGCCTCTTGTGCCAAGTTGGCTCCCAAGTTTTGTGGCCCTTTCCAAATATTGGAAAGGGTAGGACTCGTAGCTTACCGATTGGCCTTGCCCAGTCATATTTGTGTACACAATGTCTTTAATGTATCATTATTAAAATGATACGTACATGACCCAAAGCACGTAATCAACTGGCAAAGTATTCAGGTCGAACTGGACGACGAGTTTCTGGTCAAGCCTCCATGTATAATTGATCGGAGAGAAATCATGCTCCGGAAACGAGCCATCACCCAGGTTAAAGTGTATTGGAAGCACTTTGGCCCGAATGAAGCTACCTGGGAAGATGAAGGCTTTGTTTGGGAAGCGTACCCTGAATTATTTGCTGGAGCAGAATGAGAACACCGAGGACGGTGTTCAATTCCAGGGGGGAAGTTGTAACAGTTGGTTTAAATTCTAACTGATGATTAAGTTATATTGTTAATACATTAAGAAATTTATTTTTATTACTTTGAAATAGTACATTATGAACAAGAATTAAATTTAATTAAATAAATTTAGTTATGGAATTGGTTCCATAAAGTGAAATACTAATGGTAAAAATATTTATTCCAACTGAGAATTAGTTGAACAGAAACAGTTTAGTCAGTTACTCTTTCTCTATGGATAAAGCAACATCCCGATGAGGAAGAGGGGGTCTAACCTGTGTGTTGTGAAGTGAATAAAGGAGAGAGAGCATGAATTTCCCGAACTGGTAGAGACCAGTGGAAATACTCTCAACTATCTTGTAATCTTCCGGAAGGTGGATTGGACCAGAGTCCTGAGATCTCTTCTGAACATTGTTTCTTCCTATTTGGCTCAGAAGTGGAGCGCGGGGGGGGGGGGGTGTGAGGACGTAATTTCCTCATGCACGGTAGGGAGGACAACCATAATCAGATGATAGATAAGTAATTCTACGGAAATTTTTGATAAGTAAATGAAGTAGAATAATACTTTTAACTCAGGAAAAGAGACTCTGTAGGACTGAGTAATCTGGCTGAGAAATAAATTATTTGGTCAAATGTTTGTTAAAAACTATTGAAAATTATTTAGTTACGAAAGAGAAGAATTATTGTGTGAAACTGTTAGGTTTTAATTGTTATATACATTTTAAAGATTTACAGAACAACAAAAAGAAAGAAATGCATGTTGTGGAAATTCTTTTCAAACACAATAAAAAATATTTTCGGCTATCATATTAATTATTTGCATAGGAAATAATCTCTTTTCTACAGTAAAGATCTAGGTACATTATAATGGTCAAATATATCCAAACATTAAGTCTAGTGTCTATTTCATAGATCTTGAACAATAGAAAAACTGGGAAAATACATTAGATAGTTGGAACAAGAAAATTCAACTATGAAACAGTAGGGAAAATTTTTCTGATTCCAAAGTGATGAGGCCCTGGAATGCAGGACGCTTGTTCCGATATAAAAACTATACACGGACTAGAAAACCAATCGGTTCGGTCGACTCTTAAATATATATAGTTACAGTAAAGAAATAAGCAGAAATTGTTATGAAGAAGCGAGTTTCAAGCTAACAAAATTTATCAATACAGAGAACCATAATCTTTCAAAGATACGTATAACAGTAGGTAAGCAGTCTATCTATATTTCTGTAATGGAGAGTATACAAATACATTTCCGATTCCTTATGCATGCCAAAAAACTTGGAAATAAAATACCCTGGCACATTTAAGTGTACATGATACATAAATAAATAGCAAAACCCCAAAGGGGTAATGGGGCTATCGAAGGGACAGTAATTGTGGAATAAATAGTAACAAACTATTATTTATACATTACACCAGGAAACTTAAAAAATGGTAATAATCCCCAAGTTCGGGATAAGAGGGAGAATTTCCCATTTACTAAAACGAATTTAGACTCATAACCCAGAAAAGAGCAGTATGCTAGAACCCTTAATTGTCAAGACATAATGACAACAACGAGATTGGTTGTAAACCCACTCGGCACCTGTGACAGAAGAAATTTATGTGTAAAGAGAGAGTCTTGACGAGTGCCAGGAAGTCACACAGCTATAATGGAACACCAAGAAATGACCAAGGCAAGCCATACCTGCACGGAGATATAACCCTTATGTATATCAAAAGAGAAGACCTTTGGAACTACGTGAATGATAGTTGTTGAAGAACAAGAATTTGGGTAAAATGAGCAAGGAAGCATTAGAATACCTGTATGGGTCTCAAGCAGAGGTAGTGGAATTTCCTACGTATAGACAAATAGAAAGAAAAGAGGGTCAAACCATGGTGGTTAACAAAGAAAGAAAAACACATTAAGTGAACAAGTTTATAAAAACTAGCGCAGCAGGTATCAATTTAACTTACCTATTGTGGCAAAGATGAGCGTGTTGCATCCCAACAAAGAGGAGGGTGAGAACCGTGAAACCAAAACCTTAACCAGCAGAATGTGGAATTATTCCTCAGCGATACTATTAAACAAAGTTTGGAGGTAACTGGTTCCATGAAACTGAACCATAAAACCCAGCACCGAATCCTTTTTCAAAGGCTGTAAACCTAAAGGTCGCAAAGGTATTAGTCACAGGTTAACTTTCCTAAGAAGCCAGCATCGAAAACCTACAAACAATGTAAGACAAAGCTTAACCAGATATGGAGCATGGTGCTCAATTGCAGAGCCTAAAACCCTAGCGGTCTCAGCGCAAATGAATGGATCGGTTAGGGTTTTGGGTGTAGTTGAAACCCTACCTTGGAGGGAAACATTGGAAGCCATAGATCCAAACTAATCTAACGGTGCAGCCTTAACCAAGTGTCCTCATTACAGAGCTCCAAAAATGAAAGGGTACGAAAAATCTTCACGTATGATAGAAAATATGCCTAGATTACCATGATCAAGTGCAAGGTGTAAGTTGGTAGACTTAGAATTAAAGGATAGTACTCTCAAGATCCATTTTATTAAAGAAATAATCCCAAGTGTTGTACTGACAGAGATATTAAACGAGTTAAATGTGTACTGTGGTGATATGACAGGCCAAAGCTGGAAATAAACCAAACTCAAGAAATATTTAAAAATTCATATAATGTTTAAGTCTAATGTTGGTAAAACAATGAAATGTAATCTGTGGTGAACCATGTGAAAACATATAGTTAGAATGTTGGTAAAACAATGAAATGTTATATGTAGTAAACCATGTGAAACGTATAGTTAAAATAATTTTTTTTATTTTTACAATGTTTAGTTAGTGAATGTTACAGTATAAGTGCAATATAATATTCTTCATTGTTTGTTGTCCTTCTAGGTATAGCACTTTTCATTTAGAGGACTGTGTTCATCGCAATATTGTATAACACATAATTAATTATTACTTGTCTCGGATTGGGATAGCAAGAAAATTATATGCATAATGTCCATTTATCAACCATGTTTAATGGGTTTTTTTTATCCCTGTAAAAAGAAAATTCAATAAAATGAATAATATATTTTTTTTTTTCAAATGCCTTAGATTATGGGAGAATGATGAAAAATAAATATATCTTCTTTGATTATGGGATAACGATGAAAAATAAATATATATTGTGATGGAATTATAGAATATTACAATGTCTATTGTGATGAATGACCCTAGTGGAATAATAATGGCGGTTTACAAATAAATTTCATTGGGAAAACGTCTTAACAAATGTTCTCATATTGGAATGCTTAGGAATATAATCCAAAATTTTTAATTAGGTCGGTTAATTTCATCAAGAATAAATCTCAAGCTCTAATAGTGCATAAATTCCAAACATCATTTTATAATCTAGATTTCATATTAAAAATCATTTTATATTCCCAGTTTCATATTAAACATCATTTTATATTCTCAGTTTCATATTGCAACATATATCAATTATCCTTCAAATTCAATAGCAAGTATGAGTAACTACATCCCAGGAATAATAATTTATTGAGACTCCATTAACATCCTAGTTTAGAAAGCACTATTCATTAAGTTATTTCTCATCGAAAATCAATTTAAAAAGGTGTCTCCTCTTTATTTGAGACATTTTCTCCCTTCAGCGAAATATTTATTTATGTCTGTGTGTAAGTTAAATATCCTTCACAAGAAGGATTTAACCTATAATTTTATATCTGACACTTGGGTATGATGATTGATGCAAACACAGCCTCACCCTAACATTTTTTGTGATGCCTATTTCAAGATGTGAAATAGGATCAAAATTACATCTCAACTTGGGTGAACACTCATGGATCCAAAGCCAAAAAAAAGGCTTTAAATATCACAGATACCACCAAATAATTTTCTAGAATAACCAATCCCATGATGTCATTTTTTGTCCTTCCCACCTTATGCAATGATAACTAATGTAAGCCACTACAAAAGTAGTAAATAAATACCATGTATGTATTTTTAACATAGTGTAATATACCTTTCCTTAAATGGTTGTCCATATTCTTGTTCCATCACTTATGATTGTCCATCTTCTTGTCCCATCACCAAGTACGACACATGGATCTCAAAAATGATTTTCTATGCAGAGATATTGATGATGGGATTGTTGGAAGTATTGTCATTGATGGAAAAGGATGTGGCAAAGGAATTGGCATCTGAAACAGTAACTAGGAACAAAGAAAAGACATGTAGCAGAGAAGAACAGAGAAAGAGTGCATCTACAGAGAGTAGTATCAGTCATGAAGCAAATTGAATTCAATAGGAAGGATATTTGAGTCCCATTCAGGTATGAACATATGTATGCAATCCGTGAGAAACCCTATGAGGGATTAATGATTCTCTTTATGTTTTTCAAGGAATGGTTAATACGGCCGACTGTGTATCCAAACTGGTAGACAGTGGAATGTTATTGACAGAACAAAATTATGATTTTAAGATTGACATGGAAGGGTCTACGCTATTAGTAAGGAGTTGACTAGCGTTCATGGAGAAAGGAACAAGGAGCAAGAGCAAATCAATTATAACGCGGAAGAACTAAAACAGAGTATTAAACTTTCACTGGACCGAGTTTTGAACCTAAGCTAAGGACCAAAAGGAATGGCGTAACTAGACTTAACCATGGGTTGGTCACTGTTCCAAAACCATGAGTGGATTTGCGAGGACGAATTGCCCATATCGCACCGCTTTTGCAGAGTAAGCGGTATTTGAGGAGTTGGGAGTGATTCCATAAATCATTCGTCACGTGGCAAGGAGACCCACAGAAAATTTCCTGTCACTGTGCGCCATCGCGCGTTATAGTTCGACCCAGGATGCCTAGCAATATTGGTGTGCGCCGTTTATCTAGAGGGAAGAAATCAGACGGTGGTCGTATGAGGAATATGCATGAAGATTAACCAAAGTATGCCAGGCCATCGCACGTTAATGTTTGGCATCGGAGGTCGAGCGATATGCATATATGACGTTGATCTGGAAGCTTGCTATCTAACGGTGATTGAATGCTGGACTTGCACGAAGTTTACCTATGGTACCATGTGCGTATTTGATTGGCTATTGACTATATATGTGGGCCCGAGGTCAAAGGTTTATCATAAGGTTAGTTGTTTAAAAGAGTTGAATATTTCTCTAAAGTGCGAAGGGTTGTAACTTTAATCCTAAAGTTCAGTTCAAAGTTGTAAATATATTTATTTATCAATTTCTTCAAATTGATAAATAAATTAAAAGAAATGAAAGAGGCACGTGGGGTAAACTAAAGGAAATATCAAAGGAATACCATTAGCGTTGAATGTTTTACTCATGGTATTGATAAAGGTTAAACTATATAAGGCGAAGAGGATGATAGCTCGAGGTGTGCATGCGTAAGGGTGGTGAATGAATAAATTTCTCTAAGGAATATCTGCATGGATGAACTCTGTTCTTAATTGATAAATCTACATCTACGATGCACCCATGGATATAATGATCTGACGATGATGAATCTCTAGTTTGATCGACTGATGAAATCATGAAGAACTAGTGAGACATACTAAAGTGTTGGCAATATGATGCAGAGTGTTTTCCTTGATGGCAACCCACTGAATGAATATGAAGACATGCGACTATTGACATGTGTTGTCCTTGATGGCAATCCACCCGATGAAGGTATTCTTGACTTGATGGACTTGGTAAATGATGTTTGATAGCATGAGGATGATGAGGTTGTCCTTGAAAGGTAACCCTTGATGAAGATAATGGCATCTCATCGATGAATTTGTGCTTGATAGAATATGTCTTGATGAACTAAAAACTCGATACCACAAGAGTACATAAATGAAGGAAATTCAAAGAAGGGAAGCAACATATTTATAGTGTTTCAAGGAATACGCGGATCTGTCTAGGGGAAGTCGCGTATACACGCGGAAAAGAACGTGCCAAGTCGCGTATGGGTAAAAGCGCTCAAAAAGTGCAAAACCAGGGGTAACCACCATGGTATTGACCCATTGTATTGGGTAATGATTCGCCTAAATGACCCCGTCCAGGAATACCATCGGAAGTAATGTGGTTTTGGCTAATGGTATTGAAAAAGGATAAACCTATATAAAGAGATGAAATTCATTGTGCAAATCATGAACGTGGGTGCAAGATGTCTGAGCTTGAATGAATACTTCTCTCTGGAGTATATCTGAATGGAAAGGGTTACAGTTGAATGAAAGATCTAAAAGTATGATGCACCAATGATGGAGTGATGAAGAAGGGGATCTAGATCTGTATTGTACTTGTATTTGCTAGATCTGTTTATGGAATGATTAGATTTGCGATGAGGCGAACATCTAGGCAAACATCTGTCTGAGGTAAAGGGTAAAATCTAAAGTGATGTACCTGTTGTGAAGAATTGCAATAACATTTAAGTTTGAAGAACCATACGCCAGTTTGCCGAAGCGGAAGCGCGTATATACGCGGCTTCGCTGAAGAGAAAGCGCGTATGTGCAATAAAATTAGCTCTGTAATTTGTACTGAAGTATACGTTGGTTTGTGTGGATGGAAGCGCGTATATACGCGACATCAGAGAAAGGAAAGCGCATATGCAAACTAGGGTTTGCTGAAGTTTGTGGTAAGAAATGTCTGATCTGTTCTGCTGGTTTACTGATATCTGTCAGTAAGTTATGTGTATCTATTTCATGGTTGACTGAGCTTAAAAGTATGGAAAGGGTCTAATCTGAAAATATGATGAAATGTTGCCTACAAGTGGTGTCCTAAAGGAAGCTTTGGATCCAGTGTGAAAATTGATGAAACGTGGTCCATAAAGGTGCCGAGGGTTGTAGCCTTCAGTCAGGGGGTTGTAGCTCCCTTCCAGGTGAGGCTGGTAAACGAGATCAGGGGGTCGTAGCTCCCTTCCAGGAGAGGCTGGTAAACGAGTCATGGGGTTGGAGCTCCCTTCCAGGAGAGGCTGGTAAACGAGCGCAGGTGGGTGCCTGCGTGCTGGTAGGAGTCTGCACCAGCACATATGTTGTAAGATGTTTTCTCTATAATAAAATATTGAAGGCCGAGAAACTGCAGCGGTGGTTTTCTCCCGACTTGGTGTCGTGCCTCAATCTAGTCTCCTAAACTGAGTTCATTTAATCGTCAACCAGGATTTGTAAACTGCTGAAGTGAAATGTACCATATGTACCTAGGTGCTTGTTTCCTAGTGCGTTGTATGTAGTGTTTTGGCGTTGTATGTAGTGTTTTGTGATGTTTCTGTCTTTTATGTTGATTTATGATGTTTTTGGTTTTAGTTTTTATGTTTACAATGAAAATGCCTAGAAAACTAATGAAAAGAGAGAGGTAGTCAAAAACACAAGCTAGGAGCTCAATGTATGAATGGAAAATGTAACTAAAAATACTGAAGCAACATCTAAACTATGACTGAATAGAAACAAGAGCTTGATGATGACTTTTTAAACAAATGACCCAAACTAGACTTTGAGAAATGATCACTTAAATATGCAAATTTTCTAACTAGACAATCAGACACTAATCATGATGCAACATTCTATTCTAAACTCATCTATTCATGACTAATTTATAGTTCTATTCTGCAATTTCAATTGAAGGTCAGAGTCTATTCTTCAAGAGTTATTGGTTTCTTTTCAGGGTAGTTCTGTTGAGGAAAAGATCTGTTTATAGTGAGGAATTTGCAGAGATATTTCAGACCTTGTAATGATGTTATCTTCTGTTCCTAAAGTTATGGATCACTGATAGTTTTCAGAACAAAAAGATATTTGTAAATAATGAAAGCTGTCTTAGGAATCCTATCAACTAAAATGATCTACTGTGCAAAGGGTGACAGTGTGACTATGAGATATAAATGCAATGAATTGATTTAAACATGAGCTTAAGATGCTTCTAAACTAGAACAATGTTAAACCATAAGCCATCATCAAACTTTGAAATGAAGTAGCTGGACATGAATTAAATGCAAAATGAAACTCCGGAGCATTCTAATTAACATGCACTATACTATGAAGTTACACAATCAGTTTGTTCATCATGAGGGATATTTTGGAAGAGTTCCTTCTTGTGGAAGAGGTAGAACAATTTTGACTGTGGACTTGTATGCAATTGAAAGCAAATGAACTGAAAGCAAATGAAACTAAGTTGTCACATCACAGTCATATCTTGAACTTCTTAAGGATGTCTTGGAAGAATTTCTTCTTATGGAAGAGTGATTAGGACAAGTGAAACTATTATAGTGAAGACTAAAAACTACAACTAATTCCTATGACACTATAGCTATTCATCATTCATTGTTAAGATTTATTGGAAAAATGTCTTCTTGTGAAAGAACTATGATGAATATAACTACAGTCTCTAGTTAAAAACAGATACAACTCTTATCCTACAGTACCATAGTCATTAAACATTCATTGTTTTGATTTATTGGCAAAGTGTCTTCTTGTGGAAGAACTGGAACGAATTATGGCTACAGTAGCTAGCTAAAACAAATACAAATCCTATCCTACAGTACCATAGTCATTAAACATTCATCGTTTTGATTTATTGGCAAAGTGTCTTCTTGTGGAAGAACTGGAACGAATTATGGCTACATTAGCTAGCTAAAACAAATACAAATCTAACTGATATCCTACAATACCATAGTCATCAATCATTCATCATTTTGGTCTGTTGGAAGAATGTCTTCTTATGGAAGAACTGGAACGAATACGACCACAGTATATAAAACACAGCAACTACTAATTCAATATGCAAAACGTAAAGACAGCTAGGAAAAAATTATCTAGTTTACGCTAAGGAAATCCGTTCAAGGGGCAGGGGCCCTCTACCACTTGACGGCATTCGACTTCACAATTAAATCATGCCTTCAAGATAATTTTGTCTGCTCCATTAACAATGCAATAGTCTGAACATAATGCTCTGTGTCTTAAAAGACGTAACACAGAGTTTTACACCAAAATCTAGCAGCAAATCTACACAAAAATTCTAACTAAGCTCTCGGCCTATTCAAGAGTTTTTAAAGTAAATGCAAGTAACAATAATTACAATAATTTAGGAATGATGTCTTCCTAATCCAAATCATCTTAGGAGTCTTTAAGGTGGCTGCGTAAAAGAGAAAAGACACTTGGACTGTAACAGTTCGAGTAGGAGTCTTCTTTCACAAAATGTGTTCCCACGTGCATAACCGTACACAGACTTCATTTCCTCTTCCATGACGAGCAACACACCATGTAGGCACGACGTGGATCATGCCCATATGCGTTTTTCCTCAAGAGGCCACCCGGAACATGCTCAAACATAAAGGTAGTCATGGTAATCACTTTCTGCTAGTTGGCTGCAACGTTCCGTATTCTAAATGCTAGTTCCCATTGGAAATGTTTAACAATGGCAACAATCACAAAATTCAACAAGTCAGTTATGTAAACCATTCTAGAAGTAATTTTAACTATTTTTATTGATCAATTGGGTTTAAAATGGAAATGGACAAGGGAAAAATGAGGTAAAATGAGGTGAAGGAAAGCACAAATTTGAGGCTCAACAGACCCCCACTGCTGTCTCTTTGCATGTCCTCATGCAAATTATCCTATGAATTCTGAGGCTTCTGCAAGGACATCTAATCCCCTTCTTTTCCTTTGTCTGCATGCTAAAGGCCTTCTGGGTTTCCTGATCACAAGTTTGAACCTGAGGTTTGTGAGTGCTCTGATCAACTTTCTGTTCCTTGTCTTCATCTTCTCATTGGTTCTCTCCATTTTGTCTATATGCAGGGATAAGGTTGAGTTCATGTCAGTCTTGAGCTTGATTTGATCTTTGAGAATTTCATTCTCATTTTTGATGTGTCTATTCAACACTTCTAACTCATACCTATCCCTCCTCAATATATCAATTTCAGTTAGTGGAGGACTGGGGGTTCTCTCTTCTCTTTCTGAAGCTGTTCTCTCTAGAGTTTCCACATAATCATAGATTTCCTGTTGAGCAGGATCAATCTCAGGGGTGCCTTCATAAAAATATTCATCATCATACTCTTCCATAGATGTTTCTTCATCTTCAATATTGATTACCCTTGTTTGTTTGATTGATGTTTTCTTCAGTTTTCCTTTTAATCTGTGGCTTCTCCTAAGTTGAGAGGAACCCTCCCCTTTTTCCATAACAGATTCCTTGATTTCCTTCTCTGCCTTGAGTTGACTCTTGATTCTAGTCAACTTCTCCAAAATGACTTCTTCACTGCTTTCTTGAACCGGTTTGTCAATTTTACCTGTTGGAGTCCTCCATCTCCTACTTCTCTTTGTGGCCTGTGGTTCAGGTGATAGTTCTTTTGCTTCCTCAAAATGATTTCTTATTAAGAAATCATCCCATGTATCATTTGATTTAGATAGATGATGCTTAATTAAAATTTTTACTAACCCATGATGATACAGGGTTGTTTCCAAAAACTGAACTCTTCTCTGAACACAGGAAGCCATTTTCTTCAGACTTTGATACAAGAAATATGGTAAATTCAAATCTTCTCCTAGAAAATGCAACATTAGTCTCATATGGTAGACATAAAATGTCCCATACCTACCCTCACATGTAACAAATTTTTTGTAAAAGAAGTAGTATATTCCTCCATTTGCTCTTCAATGCTGTACTGGGAATTCCCTTCTTGAACACACTAACATCCATGTTTGGTGATTTTAGGATTTGTTTCCATGAGTCATTATGGAATTCCCTATTTTTAAACCATCTTTCCCCAGCTCTGGATAATCCTGTAGCCTCTGCTATAAAAACTTCATTAACAGTAAACTTAACATCTCCTATTTCAACCTCAGTGCCTTGGAATGATCTAGCAAACGTTTTGGTGACTTCCTTATGGCAACCATTAAAATTTTCCAAGAATTGGAGCCATCCCATTTGTTGTAGCATCTCCTTGCATTGTGGATAACCTTCTAAATATTTTGATCCTATAGGTTCAATCCTTACGATGAAACCCATGATTTTTTTTTTTCACTTATCAATTAACACTCTTCTCTATCCACAAAACAATGGCTTTTACTTTCGGATTAAAATGGCTTCAAGCTCTAAATAAAAATGGCTTCAATTTTGGAAGAACATACCTTTGAAATAGCTACAGTCTTAAAAATCTCGGGTTTGTATGCCTCTGTTTGAAAAATGCCTTCGAATCCTCGGACTGATGTACTTCTGTTGAACCTTGGAATGATATGGAAGCAATTTCAATTTTCGGGCTAATGTGTCTCTGATAGACAGTGGTAGATGATTTCAAATTTATTTTTGTGCAATACCTCCGTCTCTGGTAACAGAAGAATTCAAACTCAATCACTGAAAAACGCTTCTGTTTCTAGTAACACCAGACTTCAAACTCAACCTCTGTCTCTAATAGCAAATGGTATGCTTCAAATTCAACACTACAACCTCTCTGTCTCGGATAACAATAACTTCAAAACCAGTCACTACCACACCTCTGTCTTTGGTAATAACAGACTTCAAACTTCAATTACTACCATACCTCTGTTTTTGGTGGCAAAGTCTTCAATTTTAGCACCTCTGTCTTCTGGTAGCAACAGGCTTTAAACTCTTCACGGCCACAATTCTGTGTTGACAGTGCAATGCTCCGAACTTTGTTCTCAGTGATATGCTCTTTGTTCAGTGAGTTCTCACACCGTTATGCTTGCAATGTACCTCTTCTGTTCTGCCCCTGATGATGTAATACTGGCTACGGAATGACGTTATGGAAAATGGTCACGGCATAGAGTGGTGAAGTGAGGTGGAGGATTGCATTAATGATTTGAGGAGACAGCGGAGGATTTACGACGGCAGGAAAAATCTTCATCATTAAAGAACTTGGTTAAGAGTCATGGGAATTTCAAATGATTTGGCCGTTCCACCGCTCAAATGCTATTGGATAGAAAATTTGAATTGGAAGTTTTAATACAAAGTCTATAGAGGGTTTTGTTTGGTGTTTGATCAATAAAATAATTAAAACAACTCTTTGAATAATTTCACAACTAAACTATGCTAAATTTTCATGAATTGCCATCGTAATTTAAATTTGTTACCTCTGCCCTTGATGTTTGTGTAGCCTTTGTCTTCTCTGTTCATCTTTGGAGGAATCTTTCACTATTTTCTTGATGTCTTTGATTCATGAATTCTCTGGATCACTTTGTTGTAACTCTGATGTCTGCTGGTTGATGCCTTCAGGATTTGTAGCTGTGAAAAACTATCGGGCTGCAGAAAGGCCGATCAGCTACAGAATGTACACTGAGCTGCAGAATGTCCCTGTAGAACACTTTTATTATGAAAATGAAATGTTTCTGGAAGATGGGTGAAATGTTTATGAAAATGGATGAAATGGATGATGGATTATGAAGTGGATAATTGAAATAAGAATGGATTCAGCTCATGGAATGAAGGAACATAAGGGCTGTACTGCAATTCATGGCATATTTTTATTCTCTTGCAGCAAGATATCAAATTCTATGTTTTGACATGAGAATGAAGTGAATGGAAGATGGAGTGAAATGAATGAAATGGAATGGAGTGAAATGAATGAAATGGAATGGAGTGAAATGAATGAAATGGAATGGAGTGAGATGTGAATGATGGATGAGATGAAGTATGGATGGATAGTGAATGGAATGAGATGAAATGAATCATAAGTACTATGGCACTGAACTTATGATTTTTATAACAACTGCTTAGAAACAAAAATGGGAAAAGTTAGAGTGTCAGAGAGACTCTGATTTTCACCCTATCTTTTCTGTATAAACATGCCAATCAATGATTGGTTTTCATGTTTATACCTTTTTTTTTTTAATTTTTTTTTTTTTTTTTTCAAAGAGAAATGCTTCAGAAAATTTAATCAAGTTGATGAAGAAGAGAGACTCTTCTTCATTAACTTCACATCATTGTCTTCTTGGAACTTCTTGACAAACTCTTCTCTTGAGAGTGGCTTGTAGTATAGCTTCAGTCTATGGCCATTCACAAGAAAAGTGACCTCTTCTTCATCTATAGTTCTGATTTTTACTGCCCCATTATCAAAAATTCGAACAATTTCATATGGCCCAAGCCAAGTTGTCTGAAATTTCCCTTGAAAATCCTTGAATTTTGAATCAAACAAGAGAGCCCAGTCACCCTCTTTGAATTTCTTCTCCTTGATGTACTTGTCATGCCATCTAGCCCTTTGCTGTTGGACTAGACTTGTTTTCTGAACTGCATCTTGTCTGATCTCATCCAATTCATTAATTTGCTCCAGTCTATGCTTTTGTGCCTCCGTTAGATCAAGTCCTAGCTGAACTGCCATCTTCAATGTTTGGATTTGGAACTCTATAGGAAACAAAACTTGCTTTCCATAAACAAGCTCATAAGGAGTATGGCCTGTTGTGTTTCTCCATGTAGTTCTATAGGCCCACAAGGCTTCATGAAGCCTATCTACCCAATCTCTTCTATGTAGATGAACAGTCTTTGTTAGGATTCCTTCAATGACTTTGTTAGTGGATTCCACTTGACCATTTGCTTGTGGATGATAAGGAGTAGATGTTCTATGTCTGATTTTGTACTTCTCCATCATTTGCTCCACTAGCTTTGATGTAAATTGAGCTCCTTGATCTGTAACAATTTCCCTTGGGACACCAAAACGAGTGAAAATATCCTCAAAAAGAAAAGTAACTACAGATGATTCATTAGCAACAAGTAATGGTTTAGCTTCTACCCACTTAGTAACATAATCAATGCAAACTAATATATATTTCTTTTGTCTTGATGGAGGACTAATAGGTCCTACAAAATCCAAAGCCCATTTTTCAAAAGGTTCAATGTGTACCTGAGGTTGTAATGGCATCTCACCCGAAGGAGAAGGTTTCCCTACCCTTTGGCAACTGTCACACCTTTTGACATATTCCCTTGCATCTTTAAACAAAGATGGCCAATAATATCCTAAGTTAAGGATCTTATAGGCTGTCCTCTTATCTGCAAAGTGTCCGCCACAAGGTTCATCATGACATGCCTTGAGAATTTCAGGGATCTCATCTTCACGAACACACCTTCTAATGATCAAATCTGGACCTGTCTTGTACAACTCATTAGCGACCCATGAATATCTTGCACTATCATTAATGATTTTTCTTTTATCCCTTGCATTCATAATTGAAGGAAATTTTCCTGAAACTAAATAATAAGCAATATCAGCAAACCATGGAGTTTGAGTAGAAACTGCAAAAAGATATTCATCAGGAAATTGATCTTCAACCGGAGTGTCATCTTTGATATTTTGAATTCTAGACAGAAAGTCAGCCACAGTGTTTTGTTTTCCAGGCCTATCTAGAATAGTAATGTTGAATTCTTGCAATAATAACAACCATCTTATAACTCTACCATTAGTGATTGATTTATTCATTAAATATCTAATGGCAGAATGATCAGTGTGAATAAAAGTTTCATAACCTGTTATATAGTGTCTAAATTTGTTAATGGCATGAACAACAACTAAAAACTCTTTTTCAGTTACAGTATAGTTTAACTCTGCAGGAGTCAAATTTTTACTGATATAATAGATGGCATAGGGAATTAAATCTTTCTGTCCCAATACTGCTCCCAGAGCTGTATCGGAAGCATCCGTCGAGATATGAAAAGGTAACTTCCAGTTAGGTCCCCTTAATATAGGTGCTTCAGAAATTTTGGTTTTCAGGGTTTCAAAAGCTAACTGGCAATCAGAAGTCCACTTAAATTCACAATCTTTGGTGAGTAATTTGAAAAGAGGAGATGCTATTTTGGTGAAGTTTTCTATAAATCTCCGATAGTACCCCGTAAATCCTAGAAAACTTCTTACATCTATTTGACAACTTGGAATGGATAGGTTAGAAATAACTTCAACTTTCGCTTCATCAACTCTAATCCCATCCCCTGAAATGTGGTGCCCTAAAACAATACCTTCAGTAAACATCATAAAACATTTTTCATGACTAAGAGAAAGGTTTGCTTCTTGACATCTTTTTAGGACTTTTTCCAAGTTTTCTAAAGCCCCTTCAAATGTATCCCCATAAACTGTAAAATCATCCATGTACACCTCTACACAGTCATGTATTAGATCAGAAAAAATTCCTAATACTGCCCTTTGGAATGTTGCAGGTGCATTGCACAATCCAAATGGCAATACTCGGAAGGCATAAGTACCCCAAGGACAAGTAAATGTGGTTTTATCTTGGTCTTCAAGTGCTACTTGGATTTGATTGTAACCACTAAATCCATCCAGGAATGAAAAGTAATTTTTACCTGCTAATGTATCTAATACTTGATCTATGAAAGGTAAGGGAAAATGGTCTTTAAGAGTAGCTTTATTCAGTTCTCGGTAGTCAACACACACCCTCCATTTTCCATTTTTCTTAGGTACAATTACTAAAGGGGAAACCCACTCACTATCTGAAATAGGATAGATGAAGTTAACATTTAACAATTTTTGTAATTCTTCCTTGACAATTTCCCTAAGATTTGGATTCATCCGTCTTTGAGGTTGTCTCATTGGTTTGCAATTTGCCTCTATATAGATGTGATGAGTACAAGTCTTGGGACTTATCCCTTTCATGTCAGTGTATTCCCATGCATATGCAGAAGAATGTCTCTGTAATACTTTGACTAGTTCTTCTTGTTGAGATTTTTCCAGATTTTTGTTTATGTTCAAGGTTTTACCTGGAAAAATTTCACTTGTAGAACTGCCAAATTTGTCCATATAATGAAGAGACATCTGTCTAGATGACAAGAACTCAATATTGGATTTCTCTTGAAATGATTCTTGTTTGTGTTCTGGAGAAGATTCAAAATTTTCTAGAGTATTCAGAATTTGATTATCTTCACTAATTTCTGAAATTGTGAAGAGTGGTTGCAAACATTCTTCATCCTCTATCCATTGAGTGTCATCTAGATCTGTAATTGTCCTAGCTGGAGGATATAAAGTAAATTTCTTTGTTGAACTTCCATCAGAAATATACATATCACCGGACCTACAACTAATAAAAGCATCAGCTGTAGCTAACCAAGGTCTTCCTAGTATAACAGGATGGCCTCCTAGATTATTCTTGGGTGTAAGGATCATGAAATCCACAGGGTACTCCCAAGAGTCTAGGGACACTGGAATATCTTCTATTACCCCATCTGGTCTGATCACAGATCTATCCGCTAGTTGTAATAGTGTGGGTGTAAAGAGAAGATTAGGAAGTTTCAGTTTGTCCATGATTTGTCTACTCATGATATTTATTGTTGCTCCTAAGTCAATAAGTGTGTTTTGAATTTCAATTCCATTGATGTGAATTTTGACAACTGGATTTCCTGGGTCAAGGTACTTTGGAATAGTAATCTTACCCATCATAATATCTGCTATTTGTCCTACCAGTTGAATTTTCTTGGTTTCTCTTATTCTTTTCTTTGTTGTCTTCATACTCAACTCCTGTATTGTTTTGGCTAAAATTGGGATTTCCTTGATGGCTTGCAATAATGGAATTTTAATGCAAACATTTCTCAATTCATCCAAGAAATCATAATTAGGCACCATTATTTTTTTTTCTACACCTTTGTCAATTTGTAATCTTTCCGGAAAGGGAGGTATAGAAGTAGATGTGGATGGTTGCTCTAATACTGGAGTTGGGCTTATTGGATCTTTTTGTTTCAGTTTTTCAATGTTTTGGCCTGGAAAGGATGTTTCTTCCTCAAGACTTTTATTAACCCGTAGGGAGTCTTCCTCAGAATTATCTTGTTCTTGTATGATCACAGAAGGTTTCCTCTTCTCAAGTATCCTTCCAGACCTAAGTTGAACATCACTAAGGTCTAGAGGAGTAATTAAATAAGTTGGAAATTGTTGTCCTTCTATCATGTATGTATTCTGAGGATTCTTATTATTTGGGTTTGGTATGGGCTGAGCTGGTAATTGATTGGATTTTTGAGGGAATGGTAATGGAAGTGGTTGATTTTGATGAGGTTGGTTCTGATGATGTTGTTGAGAATTTTGTTGAAAATTTTGTTGAAGATTTTGAGGAAAATTTTGTGGATATAGTGGATAGGATGGTGGATACTGATAATATGGAGAGTATCTTCCATAGGGACCTTGTGATCCTTGTGCCCAAGCTTGAGATTGATTTTGAAATTGGGGCCAAGGTTGCTGCCAAGAATTCCAAGGTGGAGGTTGATTATACATTTGATCATGAAATCCCTGTGTCTGAGGTCCCTGCCAAGGTCTTCTAGATACAAAGTTAAGAGATTCTGTGGAATCTGTAGGAGTTTCTTCTTGAAAAACATCCTTGAGACCAGGAAGAGAAGGACAATTCTTGGTCTCATGTTTCTCAGAACAAATAACACAGGTTTCTACAACTTTTACATCTAAAGGACACTCTCTCAAGGCATGTTTCTTCCTACATTTGGGACAAAAGATTGCCAAGGCATCGGATTCAGCCTTTTGCTTGTTTTGTATCTTGAGGGTGTCTATTTGTTCACTAAGACTCCCTAAGATGTCACATTTAAAATCATCAAGCATTTGTCCTATTTCTGATCTACTTACTGTCCCAGAAGCGGATTTACTTGCTCTTGCAAGAGCAGGATCTCTTGGACCTTTGACAGTTTTGGATTTCCCTCTGGAAAGGTTGATACATAACTCAGATATTTCAGGTAATGTGAGTTGTGATATATACCCTTTTCCCATCATGTTAAGGATATCCAACCATTCATCCCTAATGGTTTTCAACAAAAGAGGTTTTAAAGTGTCTTGATCTAGGTTTTCCATTTGTGCCCTTTTTATGTTGTATTTAAATCTTTCCAACAAATATTCTAAGTTTTCATCTTCTTTTTGTAACATCTTGAACACTTCTTCCTTATGATTAACCGGCATACAATAATCCAAGTATCTCTCTAGAAATGCTTATTTCATGTCTTCCCATGTTCTAATAGAACTACTGTTTAAACTCATAAACCACTTCAATGCTGTTCCCTTCAAAGTTGAGTGAAATAATTTCAGTTTTTGAGCATCTTGTAAGTAGTCATAAGTCCTACACAGCACTTCAAATTCGAATAAGAAAGTTTCAGGATCTTCAGTTTTAAGTCCATAGAAGTTCGGAAGGACAGAAGGTGAAATGTTTTTCATGGTTGTATTGGTTTCTCCATCAAGTATAGGGAACCCAAAAGAGCTTCCTATTCTACCTCTTCCTCCATCTTCACCTCTACCTCCTCTTCCTCCTTCTCCTCTACCTCTTCCTCTACCTCCTCCAAATGTGTTTTCTCCATTAACAACTCCTCCTCCTCCTTCTTCTGCCATGGTTGACTCTCCTGTGGAAGTAGAAAGGTTTGTATCCTCAACAAAGGTTTTTGGATCCTCTTCTATGGCAGGTTCAATGGATGAAGTGGAAGGTTTCTCTAATGGAATAGGTGACCTTAGATCTTCTAGAAGTCCAGGATCAGTAAAGGATAGAAGATGGGTTTGAGTTGAAGGTGTACTAGTTCTAGATCTAGATGAAACAAGTGGTGTTCTAGAAATCAAACTTCTGCCTCTGCTGCTTATAAATCTTCCCCTTGAATCTCTCTCCCTACGCATAAAATTGTTTTTGGATGCTAAGAAACAAAGGTTACCTAGTTTTCACTTCCCCGGCAACGGCGCCAAAATGTTGGGCCTCAATCTAGTCTCCTAAACTGAGTTCATTTAATTGTCAACCAGGATTTGTAAACTGCTGAAGTGAAATGTACCATATGTACCTAGGTGCTTGTTTCCTAGTGAGTTGTATGTAGTGTTTTGTGATGTTTTGGTCTTTTATGTTGATTTATGATGTTTTTGGTCTTTTGAAGTTTTATGTTTACAATGAAAATGCCTAGAAAACTAATGAAAAGAGAGTGGTAGTCAAAAACACAGTTGAGCCTAATGTATGGAATGGCAAATGTAATCAAAAACACTGAAACAACATCTAAACTATGACTGAATAGAAAAAAGATCTTGATGATGACTTTTTAAACAAATGACACAAACTAGACTTTGAGAAATGATCACTTAAATATGCAAATTTTCTAACTAGACAATCAGACACTAATCATGATGCAACATTCTATTCTAAACTCATCTATTCATGACTAATTTCTAGTTCTATTCTGCAATTTCAATTGAAGCTCAGAGTCTATTCTTCAAGAGTTATTGGTTTCTTTTCAGGGTAGTTCTGTTGAGGAAAAGCTCTGTTTATAGTGAGGAATTTGCAGAGATATTTCAGACCTTGTAATGATGTTATCTTCTGTTCCTAAAGTTATGGATCACTGATAGTTTTCAGAACAAAAAGATATTTGTAAATAATGAAGGCCGTCTTAGGAATCCTATCAACTAAAATGATCTACTGTGCAAAGGGTGACAGTGTGACTATGAGATATGAATGCAATGAATTGATTTAAACATGAGCTTAAGATGCTTCTAAACTAGAACAATGTTAAACCATAAGCCATCATCAAACTTTGAAATGAAGTAGCTGGACATGAATTAAATGCAAAATGAAACTCCGGAGCATTCTAATTAACATGCACTATACTATGAAGTTACACAATCAGTTTGTTCATCATGAGGGATATTTTGGAAGAGTTCCTTCTTGTGGAAGAGGTAGAACAATTTTGACTGTGGACTTGTATGCAATTGAAAGCAAATGAACTGAAAGCAAATGAAACTAAGTTGTCACATCACAGTCATATCTTGAACTTCTTAAGGATGTCTTGGAAGAATTTCTTCTTATGGAAGAGTGATTAGGACAAGTGAAACTATTATAGTGAAGACTAAAAACTACAACTAATTCCTATGACACTATAGCTATTCATCATTCATTGTTAAGATTTATTGGAAAAATGTCTTCTTGTGAAAGAACTATGATGAATATAACTACAGTCTCTAGTTAAAAACAGATACAACTCTTATCCTACAGTACCATAGTCATTAAACATTCATTGTTTTGATTTATTGGCAAAGTGTCTTCTTGTGGAAGAACTGGAACGAATTATGGCTACAGTAGCTAGCTAAAACAAATACAAATCCTATCCTACAGTACCATAGTCATTAAACATTCATCGTTTTGATTTATTGGCAAAGTGTCTTCTTGTGGAAGAACTGGAACGAATTATGGCTACATTAGCTAGCTAAAACAAATACAAATCTAACTGATATCCTACAATACCATAGTCATCAATCATTCATCATTTTGGTCTGTTGGAAGAATGTCTTCTTATGGAAGAACTGGAACGAATACGACCACAGTATATAAAACACAGCAACTACTAATTCAATATGCAAAACGTAAAGACAGCTAGGAAAAAATTATCTAGTTTACGCTAAGGAAATCCGTTCAAGGGGCAGGGGCCCTCTACCACTTGACGGCATTCGACTTCACAATTAAATCATGCCTTCAAGATAATTTTGTCTGCTCCATTAACAATGCAATAGTCTGAACATAATGCTCTGTGTCTTAAAAGACGTAACACAGAGTTTTACACCAAAATCTAGCAGCAAATCTACACAAAAATTCTAACTAAGCTCTCGGCCTATTCAAGAGTTTTTAAAGTAAATGCAAGTAACAATAATTACAATAATTTAGGAATGATGTCTTCCTAATCCAAATCATCTTAGGAGTCTTTAAGGTGGCTGCGTAAAAGAGAAAAGACACTTGGACTGTAACAGTTCGAGTAGGAGTCTTCTTTCACAAAATGTGTTCCCACGTGCATAACCGTACACAGACTTCATTTCCTCTTCCATGACGAGCAACACACCATGTAGGCACGACGTGGATCATGCCCATATGCGTTTTTCCTCAAGAGGCCACCCGGAACATGCTCAAACATAAAGGTAGCTGCAGAATCGCCGGTTAGCTACAGAATGCCTGCATTCTGCAGCTAGTTCCGGTCAAAATGCTTAATAATGGCAACAATCACAAAATTCAACAAGTCAGTCATGTAAACCATTCTAGAAGTAATTTTAACTATTTTTATTGATCAATTGGGTTTAAAATGGAAATGGACAAGGGAAAAATGAGGTAAAATGAGGTGAAGGAAAGCACAAATTTGAGGCTCAACACTTGGGTTTCCACCTAAAAAATCCTGGTGTTCATGTGTGATGGTTCACTCTGCTCTTACTGTTCATGTTTACTATTTATTAAACATCTGATGAATGAATGATGGAATGATTTAAGTGAAGATCTAATAACATAATTAGATATCTGTGTATATGCTAGTTTCATAAAGGGTATCCGCGTATATACGCGAGTCTGTTTCAAGAAAGTAGCGTATGGGTTTTAGAAACAGGAAAAAGTAAAAGTTTTGAATATGCAGTAAATACTGATTCACCCCCCCTCTCAGTATTTTTCCCAACAATTGGTATCAGAGGAGGTTCTTCTGCAGAAGCTTGATCGCTTGAAGGAGATCCGTCGCAATGGGAAGTCTTGAAGGAGTAATGTCTATAAAGCCACCTCTATTCAATGGAAGCAATCTGATATTCTGGAAGGTACGAACAAAAGCATATCTGCAAAGTCTTGGTGCAGATGTATGGGCAATCGTAGAAGAAGGTTATCAATACCCGGCAAGTATTCCTACTGATGCAGCAGAAAGGAAGAAGTATGAAACCAATGCCAAAGCAGTAAATGTCTTGCTAGGAAGCATGTCTGAATCAGAATTTGCTAAAGTGATGCAGCTACATTCAGCAAAAGAAATATGGGACAAAATCATTATGAGCTATGAAGGAGACACAAAGGTAAAAAGTGCAAAACTCCAAACTCTTAGAATTGAATATGAAAATTTGAAGATGCATAGTGATGAAAGTGTTGCCAGTTTCTTTCTTCGTCTATATGATATTGTAAATCGGATGAGAAATTTGGGTGAAACCATAACCGATACTACTCTGGTGGAAAAAGTCTTAAGATCCTTAACTTCAAAATTTGACTCTAAAGTTTCAGCTATTGAAGAAAGGCAAGATCTGCAAACTCTTACTATTGTTCAATTACATGGTATTCTGACTGCTTTTGAAATGAGGCAAGGAGGCCCTTCTCAAATCAAAGAAGTTGCTTTTAAGGCATCTACAAAAGGAAAAGAAAAGGAAGTTGTCAAAGAATCCAGCTATATATCTGAAGAAGAAGAAGAAGCAAATTTTGTGAGAAGACTTCAACTAGGTACCGGAAATTTCAAAGGTAAGCTTCCTTTCAAATGTTTCAATTGTGGAAGAGTTGGTCATTATGCTGCAAAGTGTCCTTATAAAGAAACTTCGGCTAAAGGAAAAGAAGTAGCAAGAAGGAATAAGAATCGATCTAGCACAAGAAAAAGTTATTATACTAATGAAGACAGTGATGGATCATCCAATAGTGAGGAAGAATGTGAAGAAGACTTTAGACTTCTCATGGCTTTTGAACAAAGAGAAGAAAAGGAGACTTTTGTGGATAATATAGAGGACAATGATTTTCTTGAAGAAAACAATAAACTAAAAGTAAGTCGAGAAGAAAAGAACATAATCATAGAGACTCTTGAAAATCAGCTTGAAGCCAAGGAAAAACGCATTGAGGATTTGGAGTGTGAAGTAGTAAGTCTAAGGAAAGATAATAAGAAAGTGAAGACTCTCAATCTTAGATTTTATAAAGGTTCAGAAACCTTAGATGAAATTATCAAGACACAACGGTCTCCTCTTATAAAAACAGGTCTTGGATATACTGGGGAATCTTCCCAGACTTCAGCACCAAATTATCTGAAAGCAGTCACAATTGGTTCTCTTCACTCAGCCACTCAGCAAGGGAACAAAGGATCTTTACAGGTAAAGCATGATCATCTCAAATCAAGGATCACTAACAGGGAGATCCCTCAAAGAAGCAACAACCAACAGGTAAATTCAAATAGAAGATTTCATGATCGCAAAAATTTCTACTTCAATGGAAAATGTTTCTCATGTCACAATTTTGGTCATAAAGTTGTTTAATGTGTTGCATATAAAACCATCATGACAAGAGAAGAAAGAAAGAAAAGGATGAATATTGAACCAAAGAAGAACACCTATAACAACTTTTCTCCTCTTCAAAATGAAGTTGAATGTACTTATTGCAATAACTTTGGTCATGAAGAATCTGAATGTAGGAGCAAGGTCCAGCCAAAAGAACATGTTCCCTCAAGCTCTAAAATATGGAAAAAGAAAGAAATACAGGTTGAAAATTGTGGGATAGCATTATTTGCAGAAGGTGAAGAAAATCAATGGTACATTGATAGTGGGTGCTCAAGACACATGACAGGTGACAAAAGAAAACTCCTTACATATAATGCTCTAGAAAAGGAAAAGAAAGTTACATTTGGAAATGATACTCCCGCTGTAATTAAAGGAAAAGGGTCAGTATTTCTAAAAGAAAAGGTGAAGGCTAATGATGTCATGTATGTGGATGGATTAAGGCATAACTTGTTAAGTGTAAGTCAAATGTGTGATCAAGGAACAGAAGTGGTCTTTAGTTCAAAAGAATGTGTGGTTCATGATCTTGATACAGGTAAAATCATTATAAAAGGAAAAAGAAATCCTAGCAACCTGTATGTACTGAACGGCATAGATCAATGTTACTTGAGCAAGTCTTCAGAAAATTGGCTATGGCATAGAAGGCTGGGGCATCTGAGCTTCTCTCAAATTAACAAAGCAAGCAGACTTCAAGCTGTTCGTGGTCTTCCCAATATTAATCTACCAGAAAGTATCATATGCAAATCTTGTCAATTCGGTAAGCAGACCAGAGTACGATTTAATGCCAAAGAAGGATCATCAAGTGAGCCTCTTGAACTCATTCATACTGACATATGTGGACCTATGAGGAAAAAGTCACCACGTGGGGAAGAATAATATATCTTATTCATTGATGATTACTCTAGAATGTGTTGGATCGGGCTCATTAAACATAAAGATGAAGCATTTGAAAAATTTCAGATCTTCAAAGCATTAGTTGAAAATGAATTAGATCTAAAAATCAAGTGTCTTAGATCTGATTGAGGAGGAGAATATACATCAAATGAATTCTTTGAATTTTGTGAACAACATGGCATAAAAAGACAATTCTCTGTAGCAGGTACTCCACAACAAAATGGCGTAGCAGAAAGAATGAATAGAAAAATTCAACAAATGGCTAGAGCTATGCTCAATGATTCTGGAACTCCTGACATGTTCTGGGGAGAAGCAGCACATACAGCAGCTAACATTCTCAACAAGGCTCATGTTCGGGTAAATAGTGACAAAACTCCATATGAACTCTGGTATGGTAATTCTCCATCTGTGAAGCATTTTAAAGTTTTTGGAAGTAAATGCTTTATCAAAAATAATGATGAAAGGCTTGGAAAGTTTGAACCTAGATCAGATGAAGGGATATTTCTTGGTTACTCATCTTCAAGCAAAGCATACAAATGTTACAACAAAAGGCTTCGAAAGATTGTTGAATGTATTGATGTTGTTATTGATGAGTCTCATGCAGCTCCTAAAGAAGAAAAACAAACAACAAAAGAAGATGATGGTGACCTATGTCCTTCTACATCAAATGATATAGACAATGGATCCAATGAAGAACTCGAAGATGATCTATCCGAAAAGTCTCCATCCAGGATATGTTCAAAAGAATCATCCCTGAATTCAAATTTGGGGGAGACAAGGAATCAGTGTACGAACAAGGAGAACTCTTAGATCGTTTCTCTAGTCATCTCGGCACTTCTATCCACAATTGATCCCACACAATGTCAATCAAGCTAGCAAAGATGAACTTTGGATTCAAGCCATGAATGAAGATCTTGATCAAATTGAAAAGAATCACAGTTGGGAATTAGTACCAAGACCTCATGACAAAAATTTCATTGGAACTAAATGGATTTTCAAAAATAAGTTAAATGAGAATGGGGATGCTATAAGAAATAAAGATAGGCTTTTTTGCAAGGGGTATGCTCAACAAGAAGGTATAGACTTTGAAGAAACTTTTGCTCCTGTAGCTATACTTGAAGCCATAAGAATGTTTCTTTCTTTTTCAAGCTTCCAACAAATCAAAGTTTATCAAATGAATGTTAAATCTGCTTTTCTCAATGGTGATCTAGAAGAAGAAGTTTATATAGAACAACCAGAAGGATTCATTTTGGGAAATGATGAAAAACTTTTTTGTAGACTTAAAAGGCTCTTATATGGTCTCAAACAAGCTCCAAGGGCTTGGTATTATCAGTTTGACAAATATCTTCATCAACAAGGATTTTCAAAAGGGGTCTCATTGTAGCAACTTTACACAAAAGTTGAAAATGATAAACTATTGATTTGTGGGTTGTATATGTTGATGATATCATTTTTGGGAGTAACAAGAATCTTTGAGTCAAAAATTTTCTCTCATTAAGGTGTTAAGAATTTGAAATGTCTTTACTGGGAACTAAGCCCTTTCTTGGCTTACAAGTGCATCAAACTCATATATGGTATATTCATCACAAGAAAAATACCTTAAGCAAATTCTGAAGAAGTATGGCATGGAAGAGTGCAAACCTGTAAGTACACCAATGATAACCGGATGTAATCTCAGTTCTCATGATGATTCTCCCACGGTGGATCAACCAGAATACAAATCTATGATAGGAAGTCTACTTTATCTCACTGGGACTAGACCACACATTATGCACGTAATTGGGATTGTTGGACGATTCCAAGCTAATCCAAAAGAGTCTCACCTTCAGGCTGTCAAAAGAATATTCAAATATCTACAGGGAGCTCAAGACTTTGGACTATGGTATCCAAAGAATGCCGATCTTACTCTTCATGCTACACTGATGTAGATTGGGCTGGAAATGTTGATGATCGGAAAAGCACTAGTGGTGGGGCGTTCTATATGGGACCCCTAAGCAGATCTTGGTTCAAAGAAGAAGCAAAATTCTATTGCCTTATCTACAGCAGAAGCAGAATATGTGGTTGCCGCATCTTGTTGCACTCAACTTCTTTGGATGATGCAAACCTTATAAGATTTTCAAATCAAATGTACACCTCCTGTCCCCATTAAGTGTGACAATACAAGTGCCATCAGTATTTCAAAGAATCCTGTTATGCATTCGAAGACCAAGCACATTCCCATCAAGTATCACTTCTTACGTGAACAAGTGCTTGAGAAAGGTTAAGTTGGATGATACCCCTCCAAAGAACAAGGTTGTTGATTTACCAAAAAAGCAATTGAGATTTAAGATGGTTGGAGTAGCCGCTAAATAAAAGGGCAACGATAAATTTATAAATTTCGAAGATGGCACTCCGATACGCCGATTTCCGAACATTGCCAAGGTATATACGCTGGAAGTTCATGCAATGAAAACCGCGTTGTTTCTGTTGCCGACATTTTTCTATATAGGAGTCACCAAAGAGCAGTCAAGAAATTTGCTGTTTGGTATCTCTGATACTATATTCATAGAGTCATGTACTTCACTGGAAAATATGTTTGAAGATTCAGCATGAACTCAGGGGGAGCTTGGTCACTTCAGTATATATCAGATCTGCAGAATGATTCTTCCACATGAGGAGAAAAGGGGGAGAGTATGTTGCTTTTTGATCCGCCCTTTGCCCTTGATGTCAAAGGGGGAGAGTGACATGGTGTTTGAATGGTGTCAAAAATGGAGAGAGTAACATGGTGTCATTGTATTCTTAATGTACCTATCTGTTGTGGTAACCAAACACCATCGTGGTTGCCATCAAGTCCAAAGGGGGAGATTGTTGGCAATATGATGCAGAATGTTGTCCTTGATGGCAACCCACTGAATGAAGATGAAGACATGCGACTGTTGACTTGTGTTTTCCTTGATGGAAATCCACCTGATGAAGCTATTCTTGACGTAATGGACTTGGTAAATGATGTTTGTTGGCAATATGATGATGAGTGTTTTCCTTGAAAGGCAACCCTCTTGATGAAGATAATGGCAACTTATTGGATGAAGTTGTGCTTGATAGAATATGTCTTGATGAACTAAAACTGATGTATGTACAGTGAGTACAGAAGGCAATGAAGAAAGGAATTTAGCATGTGCTAAATATATGATGAAAAGAGTATGTTTCAAGGAATACACGGATCTGTCTAGGGGAAGTCGCGTATGCACGCGGAAAAGAACGTGACAAGTCGCGTATGGGTAAAAGTGCTCAAAAAGTGAAAAACCAGGGGTAACCACCATGGTATTGACCCATTGTATTGGGTAATGATTTGCCTAAATGACCCCATCCAGGAATACCATCGGAAGTAATGTGGTTTTGGCTCATGGTATTGAAAAAGGATAAACCTATATAAAGAGATGAAATTCATTGTGCAAAGAAGGAATGTGGGTGCAAGATGTCTGAGCTTGAATGAATACTTCTCTCTGGAGTATATTTGAATGGAAAGGGTTACAGTTGAATGAAAGATCTGAAAGTATGATGCACCAATGACGGAGTGATGAAGAAGGGGATCTAGATCTGTAGTGTACTTGTATTTGCTAGATCTGTTTATGGAATGACTAGGAATGACTAGATCTGTGATGAGGCGAACATCTAGGCGAACATCTGTCTGAAGTAAAAAGGTAAATCTGAACTGAATATCTGATCTGTAGAAGTATGCTGCTCTATAATGATTGAAGATCTATACGCTACTTCGCCGCGGAGGAAGCGCGTATATACGCGGCTTCGCTGAAGAGAAAGCGTGTATGCGCAATGAAATATACACTGAGGTATACGCTGGTTTGTGTGGACGGAAGCGCGTATATACGCGGTATATCGTAAAGGGAGGTTGCGTATAAACTAGGTTTGGTCAAGCAAGGGGTGCGAAATATCTAACTGGGTTTCCGAATGTGTTTCTCACGGTCTCCATCCGTATTGACAAGTATCTCGTTGGTGATGTATGTTTGTGCTTAAAAGCATGGAAAGGTCACCTCGAAAGCATGATGAAATGTGGCCCGTATGTGGTGTTTTATTGAAGTTGTTGGATCCAAAGCAGAAATTGATGAAATGGTCCATAGAGGTGCGAGGCTGTAGCGTCTTCTGGCCGCAGGGTCAGCTCTTCAGTCGCAGGGTTGTAGCCTTCATTCAGGGGGTTGTAGCTCCCTTCCAGGTGAGGCTGGTAAACGAGAGCAGGGGGTCGTAGCTCCCTTCCAGGAGAGGCTGGTAAACGAGTCAGGGGGTTGGAGCTCCCTTCCAGGAGAGGCTGGTAAACGAGCGCAGGTGGGTGCCTGCGTGCTGGTCAAGTCTGCGCCAGCACACATGTTGTAAGATGTTTTCTCTATAATAAAATATTGAAGGCTGAGCAACTGCAGCGGTGGTTTTCTCCCGACTTGGGTTTCCACCTAAAAAATCCTGGTTTCATGTGTGATGCTTTGTGTGATGGTTTACTCTGTTCTTACTGCATATGTTTACTGTTTATTAAACATCTGATGAATGAATGAAGGAATGATTTAAGTGAAGAACTAATGACATAATTAGATATCTGTATATACGCGAGTTTCATAAAGGGTATCCGCGTATATACGCGAGTCTGCTTCAGGAAAGTAGCGTATGGGTTTTTAGAAGCAAGGAAAAATAAAAGTTTTGAATATGCAGTAAATACTGATTCACCCCCCCCCCCCTCTCAGTATTTTTCCCAACAGAGGGATCACATTTACCTTTTCCTTTATCTATAAAGGAACGAGAAGAATATGAATACTAACATGATGACATAGGAGAAAGAGAAGAATGTAAATCAGATCGTATCACATATTGTATCATGTCTCTTTCATTTATGTATTATTTTATAATGAACAGAGCGTAGTTCTGAAGGATAGGATTGTAATGACTACGATGATTAATATATAATTTGCATTGTTGTTCATTCGATTGTTCTGGAGTAACTAAGCAGTGTTCGCTGGTAGCTAAGGGCCTGGTCTCTGGTGAATCTCGTTGTTGTTCTTTGTGCTATACTTTTCCATTTACTGCAAGTATATTATGCTTTTCTGATTTACAATGAATTAATTTTGACAATTTAGATTTCTGTATTTATTCCCTTGAGTGCACATTTCCAATTTATTAGTTTCCCGTTAAAATAATTGGCTTTGATTACTTAAAGCATAAAATGTTATTTATAATACTTACCTTTTTTTCAATAGTTTAGATCTAGCTGAAAGAGCTTGGTTAATGCTTCAGTGCTCTCGGTTGATTATCATTTGAATTACTTGAATTAGGAATGAATTACAGTTTTGTGTTCTAATGCATAGATGAATCACTTCTTTTTAAGCTTCAAGATTTATGATTGTATCTATATTCAACGATTTGTTTTTTGCATTACTCTTTATATGAATAGCTTGCACATACTGTGTACACACTTGAGATAAAAGGACTTACCCTGGTTGATAATTAATGTGAGGCAATTAGGAGTTTTTAAAGACACCTGTTAGCACCCAACAATGTCTAACACAAATTATATCAAAAGGCTCACAGGGATTTCAAAGGATACATGTAATCTTACCAATATGAATAACAATATGGCGGGGAAAACATTTTATGAAGTTATTAGCAATGAGGTCTTCATACAACATGAAATTAGGTGCATCCATCAGTTGAGACCAACATTTGGGAGGTACACTAAGGCTGAAGAAGTCTACAGAAAATTGAATAGAGCTAAGATTACGACTCAAAGGAATAGGAAAATTGGTGTGGAATCCACGGAGGATGAAAACTCTACATGATGACAAAACATGCTACTCAGCGAATTATCTACATCAGTAGATCCAGTGTATATGAATAGCTCAAAAATATAAAATTACCTACATAGCAGACCGCCACAACTCTAAATAACGACTTTATAATGAATTTAGGCATATGTTGAAGTTCGTTACACAGTATCCATGCCTAAGATGCACACATCAAACTTCAGTTACTTTGTCATAAATGAAGAAGTTGCCCTATTAATAATGGAAATCAGTCACAAAATAGTTTAAATACAACATTTTATTCAGTATTAGGGGTTGGACCATGATTTTGTAAGCACTTTTCATTGGAAGTACTTGAAATCTTTCAAGTTGGAGCATCAATAAAGAGATCAGTCTGCAAGATTCATGTGTTGTGTTGTCATGGTGATGTTCTTCCCTATTCGCGTTTAATGTTTTCCCACTGTAATCTTTTCAGGTGTTTCATTTAAATTCTAATTGTAAAGCAGGAAAGTTAGATTAATATTTACTATTCAGTGTACCTTAATTTGAATGCCTTTATAATTCCAATGTTTTCTTCTGGCGTATGGTTTAAGAATTTTTAATTTCTCTTAATTCATTACTGAAAATGTTTTGTACATTTCATAATTCCACTCAGTTATAAGCACCAGTAGTCACAACTAGCTTTCCTTGCATTTTCTCTGGAACTTAATGCATATACCCAACCTATTTCGACTCCATAGCCCAATTGAAACTGTTTAGAGGAACCCCCTTATATCCAACCATGAAAAATCAAACAAAACAACTCCCACAATCAATTTAACTAACATAATATCTAAAAGCTTAAACAAAACTATATAGAGATATCCCTCTCTGAGTCTAGGAGGGCTAGATCCTAGACTTCAAATGGCTTTGATGTTTTTATTTATAATTTATTCTTTTCAATCTTATAAATTATAGAGTGATAAAAGGTACTACCTAAATCAATCAACACTATTACGTTTTTCTTCTTAATATGTCCTTATATCTTTAGAGTTTGAGGAGTGGTAATTCCTACCAATGCATTACATGACATCGTCATACTCATTTCTTCTTTCTTTAGGGTTGGTTCTTGGTGTATATCCTCTTCTTTTGAAGTTTCTTGTTCATTTTCTTCCTCCTTCACAATCTATGTAAAATAATTTCTTCACAACACACTTATGACCTTTAGTGTATTTGCTATCAAAAGTGTAGCAAAGCCCTTGTTCTCTTTATTCTTCCAATTTTTGTGGTTTAAACCTTGTAGGTTGTGGAAGTATAGGAGTAGTAACACTTACATATTTATAGATGTGAGTGGTAGGATTCCTTTTCTCCATAATTTTACTTTCAATTTTTCTTTCCAACCTTAATTCATTATCCAATGAATCAGGTTCCCAAAGGTGAACCTCATGTTGGATGTTATCCTTTAAAGCTCCTATGAAGAAATAAATCATGTGTTCCTATGGAATATCATTTACCCTTATATTCAATTTTTGGAAGTCCTCAATGTGCTCCAGCATTGAACCCTTTTCTTTGATATTTATCAATTTCCTAAAGAAGGTGTTGCTCTTAGTATCCTCATAGTGTGTTATCATTTCCTCCGTAAAAATTGACCAAGTGAAAAATTTTATGAGATAAAAGCCATCGATACCATACAAATGTATTTTTTTCTGAATATAAAGTTACAATGTGTACCTTTTGTGTGTTTTTCACATTATGGAGATCAAAATATTTGTCCATCTATAGTATCCATGTTACGAGATCCTTTCCATCAAACTTCCTCATATCGATCTTTGGAATATCGTGGGTCTTCAATCTAACATTAGAGTTCATGAAATCACGATTAACATTTATTTTTTTCTCATCATGAGTTTCCTCTACTACCTTTTCATCATTAAGAATCATTTCTTGTATCAAATTTTTCAAAACTTCCTTCAAACATTCCATGTCTCATTTTAGATCATTATTCAGGTCTTCCATGTTTCCTTTCATTTTTTCATCGATCTTAGCTTCCATGCCATTCTTCAAACCATCCATATTAGCTTCCATGCCTTTCTTCAAACCGTCCAACTTAGCTTCCACACCATTCTTCAAACCATCCATCTTAACTTCCATTTCATTCTTTGTTACTCTTTGTGAGAGTGAAATTTGTTGCAATTGGTCTTGTAATTTTGATATATCATGTTGCACTTATTAATTTTGATGAATCACACTATAGCCTTATGAGGGCTTAATGGGTGTTGAATTATTTTTAGGGGCCATTTTATAACCCAATACTCATAACTATGCTTCAATATGCCCTTGGAATCACTTCAAATTGTTTTTTCAAACAAGACTTATGCAATTTTTTTTTTTAAATACACACATTTTTCTTGCTTTTGAGGAGCTCAATATTGAAATTGATGTACATATGTAATTTTGGATCCCCAATATTGTATATTTGGTCCTTTAGTAGCCCTTTGATTCTTCTTTCCAATTCCACATGTCCAACCTGATTTGGATTCTTCAAGGCAAAGTTCCTCCCAGCCTCCCAAAATGACCTAATTATATATTGGTTTAGTAGAGTGAACTTGTACAACATTCCACGTGTCATTGTTTCCTCCTTCAGTTCTGAAATCGATACACAGAAAACTATAATCCGTGTACTTTCGGTAAATTTTTACATAATTCCAATCTGATGCTCAGAGAGAGAGTTATGATTATTTTCCCAAGGTCACCTCTTTGAGGTGAAATTATGGAGCCTGCAAAAAACCTAACTTTGATATATTATATCCCCAAAAATATTGCGAACCAAGATCTAAAATTTTTACACAAAGTTCCTCAGGATGTCTTCACAAATGGGTGTTTTTTTAGCTTCTGAACCTTTGTATAAAAAAAATTATAGCGAAAATTCCATGGTGACCTATTTGAAGCAAAAAAACCCCTAGAATCCAAAGCTCTTATACCAAATGTTATGAAACTAGCTCACAAAATAGAAGAAAAGAGAGATCAGCGACTTAGAAATCACCCTCTTAGAGGGGGGAACCTCCTTTAAATTACATGAATAAACAATTCTTGGATGATACAAATGACAAAACCGCCTTTCTATATTTAGGAGTGCATGGGGTCATAATATGATCCTAGTCGACCTAACAATAATAATGTAAGGGCACAAAAATATCAATAGTGGGCTTTTATGGGGCACAATAATAACAATATGGGGACTACAAGAGTACAACAATAACAATAAGGGGGCTACACTAACAACAATAATGGATTACAGTAGTAATATAGGGACCTAAAAAAATCCTTTATGATTTGGATGAGTGAGTCAACAACTAAGAGTGATTGTGCACATGAGAGTTGGTCTCTAGTGTAATGGAAACTGCAAATATTGTTGGGTCAAGGAAGAAAATACCATGATTTTTTAGTAAAGAGTGTTTCATCCTATCTCAAATTTGAAATAAATCTACATCTGATCTTCTCGTGCACACTTCATTAAATTAAATGAAGATCAGAGAAACCACGCTGGAGTACCTGTCAAGCTCTGTGACGTATGAATAAGCATGGAGAGCCTTGTTAGAGTGTGAAGGTTAAATTATAATTAATTCTTAGTATGGAGAAATTATCAGGTTCCCATTCCTAGTGTTTAATGGAGTTGTAATTTCCAAGTCAGATGCAAAAGTAGTATGGGAAGACACGTAGGAGTACACTAAGTCAGTGTGGATGGAAGAAGAGACAACATCGACCAGAGTGCAACATAAGAACAAAATAGAGGAGCACAATTGAGAAAATATGGAGGAAAGGAACATTTTTGAGTGAGTTGTGTGGAGAGCTCAGTGTGTGTGTCTATGCACTATTGTGTGAGGCCAAGTGAGCATATTCTTCTAAGAGGAGTTTGAAAGTACCTAGGTAGAGGAAAATCACCCCAAGAGAGAGCATGTATTGTTGTGGGAAAAGATGAAAGTGAAAGAGAAGAAGAAGAAGGCTTAGAAATGAGTGTATGTTGTTTAAGAGAAGAGAACAACAGGTTATTATAGAGTGAGCAGAGGATAAAGAATAGAGATGATATTAGGAAGAACGGCTACCATATACAGTGAACATTAAGTTCCTTATTGAGTGTAGATTGGAGCCTACATACAAGAAGGTGGTGCTTCCATATCTAGCGGGTTTATGAAGAAGGATTGGGGATTGTTTCCTCCTTCAAGTTGGTTCTTGTAACAAATCTGTGAATTTGGTGCTTGAAACGGTGATTCTGGTAAGTTGATCAGGTGTCTACAAAAGGAGGGAGTTGGTGCTTCCTACTAGTGGGTGCTAGCAAAAAATCAAATGGATTTGGAACTTAATGTTAGTGGTGGCTCACAAGAAGATTAATGTAATATAGTAGGTGATCTTTTTTTACATCAATAACAACAACAATATTTGGTGTTTTTTTTCTAAAAGGGTTTCCACGTAAAACCTTTGTGTCTCATGTGCTTGATGCTCATGAAGTGTATGCTTGTGTTGGTTGATAAGGATGTTATTGTTGATGTTTAATGGTTGCTCTCATATAATGGATTCCAAGTTTGAATGAAAAATAAATTAGTATACAAGTTAAAATTAGCCTTGATATTGATTCACCCCCTCTCAATATTAACATTTTTTCCAACAATTTTGTGAGTTTTTCCCATACAACACAAATCCTTGTTGACCACTATAGAATGGTTAGATCCATCAGATTCTATTTTGATAATGTTTGACATTGATTCCCCTAATTTTAGACTCTCTTAGCAGGTCAATTTTTAGATATTTTTGTGTATTTTTAATCATGACATATACCGCACTTTTGTAGATGAAGGGCCTTCTACCTTTTTTATGTCAATTTCATGTTGGAAAACTATTGTTTCTCTAAAATTCTCTAAGTCAAGTAATACCTTATAGGCCTTTGATTTGAATCATTTCAAGCCTTAGGGAATTATCCCAAAGTTTTCCATCAAGCTAGGGGGAAATAATTCCTACGTTGATGTCGATGTTGAAGATGCTTGCTTAGACTATAACCTGCTCCTTGGATCTAGTTGGTTCTATGCAATGTTTGTTATCATGTATTTGATGTTTCTTGTGCTTCACTTCCCCATGAAGGAAATATTATCATTATATATTAGTTAGATTATTGTTTACCATCGACTCAAACTACCAATATGAGCACTCTTGTGCAACTCACTAGCAATAACTATGGCACTTATGATAGTGTTGCTGTAGGATTATTTAAAATTATGTTTCTTATTGGTGTCTTTTCTTTACCCCTATGTGCAATTCCTTCTTCTACGACCCCCATGCACATGGTCTCTTCTAGAACCTATGGACCCCATTTGTCTCCTAACCCTTTGGAGTTTCTTTCTTCTTTGGATATAGATAAATATGGTGAGAATTTTTCACCTTTAGTGGAAGATATTTCCTTTTTGGTAGTCCCATTAGTACCTCCTAACACCAGTTAGAAACGCCATCCAAATATGGAATATGATCATACTCCTTTTCTCCCATAGGTCATCACTCCTATTCCATGTGTCTCCTTCAATGGTGAGTCTTATTATTGACAAGTAATATTGTAGGTAATGAAGATTGGAAAATAAAATCTTGAATCGAGTTAAGAGGCATCTACTTGACCATCCTTGGAAATGCCACCATTGGACCATGTCAAGTCTTGGGTTTTGAATATTGAACTTGCTAATGAATTTTGCAACTCATATGCACCTATAAAAAAGTGTCTTGTACCCCCTTTATGTATTGATATTCCTTGTCAAGGAGATACACTAGCACATGAGGCCACTCACCATACATGTCCTCGAGTCATTCCTGGTAAATTTATGGTTCTAGGTTTTCCCTTGTATCATCAACCTTTAGGAATTAGGCAGTTCAACATTTTATGGCATGACCCCATCATGGTGTTCCATACGGTATCTACACTCCTCCATGAGTTCATGTATGGGAATAGTTAGCCTATGCCTAGTAGTGGGCACACCTTGACGTCACATATTAGATTGAGTTATCCTTGGACATATTGTACATAAGAGATTGTGTGATATTTATGTGTGATGTGAACACTTTTATTGTACCTCATATATGCCAAAAAATCAAAAATTAATTATAAAATCCCATATATATATAGGATTTGTTTTTCCTAATCCATGTTATATTATTTCTCTCATTATGTGATTTAACCATGGGTCTAATATTTTTTGATGGTTTTTACAAGATAAGGTGGTGTTTTTATTGTGAGATATGTTGTACCTTAGGTGAACTTATCTTAAACCTAACATATAGGGGTAGTATCATATTTTCATTCATGTTCCATTATTAACCATCATTGTCATATTCATTATGCCTTAGGTTTGACCCCGTCGTGTTGTAACATTAGCCAGTCTCTTTTCTAATTTTTGTAACTTGTCATTAGATCTTGAATTTACATGGATACCCTAGTTTATCACCTCTATTCATTTTTGGTGGAAAAATTTATATATATCCTTTTTTGAATCCCTCTTTTTGGCATGCCATGACTTAAAATATGAGCCTCATTTTCTCTTCATCATCATCTTCTAGCCCTACCTTGGGAGGATCACACACTTTATACCTTGTGATTACTACAAATTTTAGCCTACCTTGTGTATGCTAATAAGCCTTGGTTTCTTTGTACTTCCACTATCACCCACTTCTTGGAATATTGTTTTCTTTTGCTTAGTGTTTTTACACTCTACCAAAGGGGCCACTAAGATGAATGGTTTTATTTTCTAACCTCTTTGCCTCTTTATGCTTAGGGAAGTTCCATTAGCCTGAAACTAGTTGTTACCTTATATACCACTCATCCATCCAAGATTAGCTTCCTTTGTGTCCATTTTATGCTTTTTAAAACATGAAAAGAACCCATTATCATTTTCTCTCTTTTTCAGCCTCATTAAAATTGAATTAAAAAAAAGGATTTATTCATCTTACTTATCTTCTCTTCATCCTCATTAAATTATGAAGGAGACTAAAAAGATAAAATGGAAGGGGAATCATTCACTTGTGTTATCATTCAAAATGGAAGTGTCAATCACATTTTTGTGGATCATATGCATATCCTTTTATTTTTCAAATATTTTTCAAATATAAAAATAAGAAACTATTGGAAAATATGTTAAAGTATCAAAATCTTATACTTTAGCATAAAACAATTTAAACATGTAAACTTTATAATAGTGGGTTCGGTATTTTATGTTAAACATTGATTGGTTTGATTGGAGGAAAGCACAGATGATTCAAGTCCTTATCAAAAGGCCCAACCCACGGGTACAACTAACGCACCGGATACCGTGATGAGTGCCTTCGCAGTTCATTGGGTTGACTGCGGGGAAAACACAGATGAATGACAGAGATTGAGTGCAGGGGCACCAGCCAAAGTTTTCCTCCATACCTCGAGAGCCCCCGCAGTGACGTAAGATGATGAGTTGGTCACAGCTGTCTTCCACGTCGGGCATAGTTAACAATTTGCTGGCACGTCTTGTCAGCATTAAATTTAAAACCCGTGCCACCTATTTAAAGAAATTTTTTATCTGTTTTTCAAATTACTTATGATTTGCTGCGCTACACCCTATTTTAGTTTCCCACCACCTGCACAAATTTGACCAACCTACAGATTTTTCTTACGTAAATTTCCAACCATGGCTAAACGGTCATCCATATCAGGTTCAGCTAGCAATATCCCTCTCATGGATATTGAGAGGGATATTCAAGATACCCAGTGTTCTATAATTCATCTCACTTTCTACCAGCAAGTTATTTTGAATGAAAATGTTTCCCCTATGTATTCGTCCATGGTCAAGTCTGGAGTTTTTTCTGCATGCATTCCAAAAACCCATCTTTTCCCTGAATTTATCTATTGGTTGGTATCTGTCATGTATCCAAGGAAGTATTTTGTCATGAATTCCCGAGAGAACGTTCTGCAGGTGTCTACCCTGTTAATCCACCAAGCCCTTTACTATCCCAAGTCAGAGTCAGCCATCCAATTTTCTGACGATTCGCTGGTACAATATTATGATAATCTTGTAGGAGAAGAATTTAATCAGTTCATGTCTTATTTAAAACCAGACATGAAGCAGTTTCAGCTAGATTGCAAAGAGTTTGCTATGGGGGTTTTTGATGCTGAGACTCGTCCAGTATTGAGTAATATTGCAAAATTTTTGGGTAAAGATGATGATAATATAATGGCTAAATCAGTCCTAGGGATGTTTTCCATGATGATGAAGCTAGGAATGGTGCTGGATATTCCATCATATTGGCAGGAAATAGTCAATTCACAACTAATGAGACTTTCAATAGCAGGTTCTTTCAAATTTCATTCACTGATTGTATATTTGTTCTTATATCATAATGTGGAAGAATTCATGCATTTATTTCTAAATATTATGGATGTAAATAAAATATGGAAATCAGTGATATTGTGGACATATGTAGTTAGAAGGGAGAAAAATGAGGCTAGGTTGTTTCATTTTGCTAGCTATTACATGCCAATTGCATACAAAATATTGAATGGAAGTCCTCCTCCCTGTTTCTTACCTAAAGCTCAGGAGTTTCTGCATTTAGGAAACAATTGAAAATATGGGGATTGGTTTGTTTTTTAGGAATATTTTAAAATAAGGCTATATGGAGAAAGTGTTGAGCCTTACAGACTCCCAAATTTTGTACCAATGAGGCTTTTTGCTTTAGAATTCATTAGACAGAGTATAAATGTTGATCAGGTTAATTTCGTGCCTTTGAAGAAAGGAAACATGTATAGATTACCCATGGTTGTAGGCCCTTTAATAGTAAATATGAGGCAAACATTTGATGAAGTAACAAAAATGTTAGATGACATGCATATGCTACTAGGAGAAAGTTGGGATTATGACCCTTATAGTGTGATTTCAAATAGAAGAATTGAGAATGGGTACTCTTATTTCATTCATGAAAGTAGGCCAGAAAAAGAGAAGATAGCAAGTAAAGGTGTGATGAGTTTAGTAGATGAAAACATTCAAACTCCCATCATAGCAGAGAAAACAACCAAAAGAACCAAGGAAGTAGTTATTGATCTAGATGATGAGGAGCAGGGAGCTAAGAAGAGAACAAAACTTACTGAAGAAAATAAATCTAATTGACCTGGTTTTTCTTTACATTTGGGAGAAGAGAAAAATGCTCCTGCTTCACCTAGGAACCATGAAGCTTCTCATGAACAGGTGCCCTTGATCAAAAAACTGTTTTCACAAATTGAGGAAAGAAATAAGAGGATGAAGGACAACATGGAGGCCCAAGCTGAACATCAAGTTGCTGCTGAACAAAGACTAACGAAATGGAAATAAAGGTAGATAATATGTTGGGTAAAGTAATTAAACAGTTGAATTTAGAGAAGGCTAACTCAAGAGCCTTAACAGTTCAGAATGAGGAATTGAAGAAAATTATTATAAAAATTGGAGTAGACCCCATTGATAAGATTTTTGTAATGAAACTCATGCAAAGTGCTGAGGTATAAATATCCACATTAAGGACGAAGTTAAAGTTACCTACTGGAGAAAATTCAATGGCTACAGAAGTTGCAGAGGTAGAGAAGGAAAAAGAAAAGTTGTTGAAGAAACTCATGCAGAAAGATGAATAACTCTCCAAAATAAAGCAGACTACAATTTCATTGCAAAATTATATTGATAATCATAATTGTACTTTTGTTTTTCCTACAGGTGATGAAGACCCTCAAGCACAAATTTTTCAATTAAATACCGAGTTGCAGATGGATGAGAGAGATAGAAAGAAAGATCAAACAGATATGGAGATCGCAAAAAAGTTGATGAAAGTCATGGAAAATGAAACTAACAAGTGCAGAATGGATTTCTGAAATGTTGAAGCTGAGATTAAAAATCTCAAAGAAATACTGAAAAGAAATTTCTCACTGATACAAGCCAAAGATATCATTTGGACTGATATCATTTTAGAAATGAAATCTAAGTGGTGCTTCCTGATGATAATTTCAAAAGAGAAAAGCCTTATTTTAGAATGTGAAGAACCAATCATGTTTGACAAGAAAAAAGGAATTAATAGAGCCATTTGGGCTATAAGATTCATTGATTTTATTAATTCTAAGTTAGATCAGGAATTATAAGAGAATGACATGCAGGTCAGAATGTTGTATGCTATAGAAATTAATAAAATGATTGTCAGAAATGATTTCAGAAAGGCTACAGAGAAGAAGTTGATAGAAATTAAGGAAGCAGTAAGTCAGTTTGATAAGGCATTTGATAAAATGACAGGAGTAGGCTTGCCATCATGTTGGGGAGCTGAAGGAAATATTCTGCCATGGAACTCTTATGAGAACTTATTAGTGTTGAAAAAATAAAAGTTCATAGCAGGCATGAAAATACTTAGGTGCTTAAAGGAGAGACAATGGTCAACTTCTTGGAGAGACATTTTCAACCCTTGTGGATAGTAAAGACTCTTTTCACAGAAATGCCTTCTTATGATCGAATTACTGCATTCAGATTGGAATATCACAATCTGACACATTCATCCAGGATGAAGGTAGAAATATGGAAAAAGTGCAGAGCTTGGACAATAGACCTGCCAAAAGGATCAACAGCAAAGAAAGACAAATCAGTTGACCAAGGAAAAGAAGCCACATCATCAACAATTCCTATAGATTAGGATATTTATTTTATGTTATTTTTTGAAGACAATGTAATTGTAACAAGACATTTTCAAGGCATGTAATAGACAAAATTTGAAGTCTTAAAGTAGTTTTGGTATTTAGGATTGGTTACAGTAGTTCCAAACTTCTTTTTACTGTATTTAATGTAATTTTTAAGGTAGGGAAAGGTTTCGAGTTTTGGACATTCAGACAGTTATTTTTGTACTTAGAGATTCAAAGATTAATGAATGAGTAAGCAAGTTTCTAGCATTTTTTTATTTTGAAGTGTATTCAAGTTTACATTCTGTGTTTTCTATCTATGAATAAAACAAATTTATGAGCAGCATGTCTCTTTTTACTTCTGTACGTAAAAGTTAAGAACCTTAATTGGAGCTCCTTTGTTTTAACTATTTCTTTCAAATATTTCTTCTGGGGTTTGAGATGATATTTTCTGTATAAAATGACAGATCAGTTTGGGCTTCTTCTTTCATTTTCTTCTAGTCACTTCGTTCAGCATCAACAAATGGTAGCATTGTGAAGCATTCATCATATTTGATATTTAAGGATTTGATTATAAATATTTGAGGGTTAATAAAACAAAGACATAAATATTTGTGGCATTTTCATATAAATGTCTTAAGCACTGATTCCTTATCAGAGCTAAGGGATTGTCTCTTAAGGTACAACATTAATTAGCGTCATTGCTGGGGATCGAAGATTCGAAGTTTTCCTTGGGTTTTGTTCATATTTCCTCTGGTTATTAAGAGAGGAGGAAATACTAAGTTGTGATTTATTTTAAATAGTTCTGGCTCCTAAGAGGCCTCACACGAGCTGAGATACCTCTAAGCAAAAAGCCCCTATTCTGTCAGATCTAGAAAAGTTAGTTTCAAATAAGGGCCAGAAAACAAAAATATTTTCTACACCTGATGCCACACTGCTTGCACTAGGCAGAAGTTCTCATATCTTTCCATCCAAGGAAATTTCCCAGAAACTCATTTTCTTGGAAAAAGAATCCTTAACCACACCCATTCATTTCCAAGAACCAACAATAGAAGAACTATCTTTTGAGTTTGTATCATTTCCATTCACGGATTCTCAACCTAATTCATTTTCCAGTTCTTCTACTATTGTTCATATACCCCTTCCCATATCATTTGTTCCACCCCTTTTATCACCACCTACAACTGGTATTAATTTTACCCTCGTTCAAGGAGCAGTCAATCAGGGCATAAACATGGCAACCCATGCTTTCTTGATGAATAGATATGCACCATTAAATATATCCCAACCAATGAAAGCAATTCCTCAGGAGTACCTTAAGTTGCTTCCTATATTTACCGGTGAAGATGAAATAAATGCAGAACAACACTTGTCGTTGTTTTGCACTTTTGCTGAAAACGTTAATGTAGAGCATCTTGATGTTGTAATGAGACTTTTTGTGCAGTCTCTAAGTCGAGAGGCAAGAAAATGGTTCAAAGGATTACCAAATGGTTCAATCAATGATTGGGATGAATTAGAAAGACAATTCATCCAGAGATGGGGTGAAAAAAGAGACCATGGTTATTCTTTAACAGAGTTTAATGCTACAAAGAAAAAATCAAATGAAAGTATTAGTGGTTTTATCAAAAGATTTAATAAGTTGTACAATAGTTTGCCTGTGGAAATGAAACCTCCTCCTATTGGAGCAAGGGTTGTTTTTGTTGGGGCATTTGTATCAGATTTAATTTTTACCTTGAGAGAAAGAATAGCCTCCACCCTTGAACAGATTCAAACTGATGCCTTAGAGATTGAGGAAAACATGACTGCTGCTCGAAAGGTTCAAGACAAAGGAAAAGCTAAAGAAGAAGATTCATCACAAGATCAAAGGATAGATGACATGACTAAGGTCATTAAAAAATTTTCAAACAAATTAGTAAAGATGGAATTAGATAACAAGAAAACTGCACAACAAAACATAGGAGTTTTCAATCCCCAATTCAGAAAACAACCCCTATAGATTCTACAAAGAGAAAGGAAAGATCAAGGTCAAGTCCAAGCACCTTTATATATAGAGGCAGCACCATCACATTCTGTTGATAATTATCATAAAGAAGATGAAGATCAAATTTATGATATGTATATGGAAGATGGTGAGACAGAAGAAGAGAGTGAGAAAGAATATGTAGAGGAATGTAAAGAAGCCGATGTCTAATTCGATCAGGAAGAAATGGATGATTATTGCAAACAATTTACTGATTTAATGCAAGCAGAATTGCATAAAAAATATGATTTTAGGTCAAAAAATAGGTTGACAACTCAGAATGATGAATAAGAGGAATTAGTACCTACTCCAATGGCGACTCCACCATAGAAGAATCAAATTAAAAATTCAGATAAAGGGAAGCAGCCCATGAATCAAGAAAAAGAGAAAGAGAAGCAACAAGTTGAGGCTTCTCAAGTCTAAGGACCCTAATAATTTGGAGAAAATTGTTACTGTTCCTGATCAACATGCAAATTCAAATAAAAACCAAGAAGAACCTGAAAAGTTAACAAAAAAAAATCAAACTTTCAGTTTGTCTCAAGAATTAGAAAAAGTAAAGATTCAAGTACCACTTTTTGAGTTGGTTAAAACACCTAGTTATAAGAAAGAAATTGCAGAGTTTATTAATTTATCTCAGTCTGATGAGGTGGGTGATATAGTGAATCTTTAAGAAGAGATACCAGTGGTTACTTTTGGACCTCATGTTGAAGAGGTAGATTCTTATGTTCCACCTTTTTATATATCAGTTCTATTGCATGATTTAATTTTATATAATTCTATGCTATATTCTAGTGCATCACATAATCTGATGCCACTGTCTGTGATGAAAGAGTTAAATTTACAAATCACCAAGCCATATAGATACCTTTATTACATTGATTCAAAAAGGGTGAAGTGTGTAGGTCTCATCAAAGATATGGTTGTTTATTTAGCTCAAATTCCAGCTAAGAGTATTATGATGGATGTGGTAATAGCAGATATTCCAGCCAGATTTGGTATGTTTTTGTCTAGATCTTGGGGGAAAAGCTTGGAGGAGTGTTGAAATTGGATTTCACATATGCCATTATTCCTATTTTTAATGGGGAGGAAAGGAGGCTATACAAAGAAACTAGATTTTTGAAAACTACTACCAAGAAATATGCAGGTAATTCCCCTATTTATGGTCAAGAGAAGGAGGATCTCTCTTGTTTCATGTTGCATGAAGATGTAGAATTTGCTGAAGATTCACAAAAGAAGCTCCCGTCAGCCAATGTACATAAAGAGCTGTGTTCAAATAAAATTTGGAAGTGTTATTTTGATGGTGCATTCTCTAAGGAGGGTACTGCAACTGGATTCATATTTATATCTCCTGAAGGTAACTTTTTACCTTTTTCCTTAAAGTTAGAATTTGAATCTACTAATAATGTAGTTGAATATGAAGCATTGATTCTAAGCCTCCAAATAACTAAAAAGAAGGGAATTAAATCTATATCTGTTTGTTGTGACTCTAAATTAATCATAAGACAAATTAAGAATTGGTGCCAGACTAAACATCCCAGATTGAGGTCTTATAGAAATGAGGTGTGGGATATAGTTGAAAATTATTTTTAAGCTTTCAATTTACAGTTTATTCCAAGAGAAGAGAATAGAATGGCAGATTCATTGGAAATTGCAGCCAGTACATTTAAGCCACCAATTAATCCAAGGTTGAGATATGAAAATGAATTGAGACACAGGCCTTCAATACCTGATAATGTAAAACATTGGCAGGTTTTGAGGATGATGAGAAAATTAATCAATTTTTAACAATGATTGGAAATTTTGAACACAATAAAATTGATTTAGAAGTTGATGAAAGTGGTCAAAGTGATATTTCTAAAAATCTGAAACATTCAATTGGTGATCAGAAGATAATTCAGCTGAAGGATAATATTTTACCCAGAGGTTTGGTACCTCTTGAGAGACTGTTTGATGCTAATGATGTGTCAATGAACCTGAAAAAGGTATCCCAAGATGGGGAAATGGAGGACTGTAATTTAGGAACTCAACATGAGCCTAAAATAGTCAAATTTTTTAGAGGAGTTCCTAAGGAGTACAAAGAAATGTATGTAGATCTTTTAAACAATTCATGGATGTATTTGAATGGTCATATGAAGATTTGAAAGCTTATCATTTAGATATTATTCATCATAAAATAACACTGAAAGATGGGGTTAAACCACACAAGCAGAAGCTCAGAAAAATTAACCCACTATTGCTGGCTCTAATTGAAAAGGAGGTGAAGAAACTTTTGCAAGAAAAAATCATAGTTCCACTAAGATATTCAGACTGGGTTTCCAATCTGGTACCAATCAGGAATAAAAATGGAGAGACAATATTATGTGTGGTGTTAGACTCCTATACCAATAGGTGTCATTTTTCATGATTGGCTTGATTAAACTATGGAATATGTTCAAACTTTTTTTTGAGCAAAGGTGTTCCATATTCTTGAAAAACCAAAAAATCAAAAATTTTAAAAAATGTAAAGAGGGTATACCCCAAAAGAAAATCAAAGGGTAAGAAAAATAAATTGGTCAAGAAAATGAAATAAATGAACCCCAATCAAAAAATAGACCAAGGAAAGTGTGCAAATCCAAATGCCACTACTATTTCATTTTTGTAATAAAGCAATTGTGTGCAGTTTGTGAAACTTTTGCCACAATTTATGAAGAGTCAAACTGTTTAAACTTGACTCATTCATGTTTCAATTTTATGTTGTAGAATAGAGAATAAATATCTGACCAAACAGTTTAATCTTGGCAGATAAGTAGATAGGTAGAGTTAATAAAATGTGCTCAACAGTTTAATCTGAGCCCTTGGATGTAATAAGGGTAGAAATAGATAGATTTACCATGTAAAATAAAAGAAGATTGATAAGGGTTTGCAAGTCTAAATGCACCCTAATAAAGAAGTGAAAATGGTAGTAGTAGATAGGGTAGGTAGATGGTGTTACAAAGTTTTATCTGATGAATGATGCTGCTACATGTTTTTGATCCTTTACTTCATCACAAATACTGAAGCAGGAAATACACTGGAAAATCACAGCAAGCAAAGTCAAAATCATTAACTTCCCTCATCACTTTCCCCTTAAAGTTTTACTAATTTTCCCCAAAGTACTAAGGTACTTGGAGATCAAAGGGGCTCAAGGCATTTCCTTGACTTTTGGAGGGACCGGACCCTCGGCCCAATGATCAAAAGACCTAAGTACTTAAGATAATTCATCATTATAATCATTCACCTTTAACCTTTTCCTAAGTAAAATCCCATTTTGCTTAGGAAAATCATGCAAAAATTCCATAAAATCCCTCAAAATAACTTACTATTCTAAGTTTAAGTGTTGAAGATGATATATTGTAATTTACTTCACAAATTGTCACTTTCTTAGATGTGCAAAGTATTTTGAGTTCCCTTGTCCCTTTGTCATATTAATGTTTAAATTCTAGTGATTAAATCCCTAGTGAAAATGCCTTATCCTAAGTATTTAACTCCTTTTAAATTAATATCCCAAAAACCCCTCTATTATATTTTTAACCAAAGTATTTATTTCCCAATTAATCATTGAAAACCCGCATCATACGCCCTTTGGTTAAATATATCCTTATATTATAGTCCCACCCCTTATGGTAGTTAAATAATGTTTATTTATTACCATATAATAATAAATATTAAAACAACATTTAAACATATAATTCTATATGTTTAACACAAAAAAGGATAAAACCTGAAGTTTTATTTTTTAAACCAAAACTTTGGAAAAACCCCATGCCAACGTGGCTCATCCACCTGGCATCCCACCCGACACTTTAACTGTAATACCCGCGCGCAACAAAAACCCGGCCCACGACTCCGTTTTCCATTATATGATGGGATTAATTAGTCATCAGGACTAATTAATAACCTTTTCCACCTATTAAATATCTCCCGGGGTGATTATATTAAACCTTAAATCATGTTAAAACCCGACGGGCCCACACCTGAATCTTCCGCTTGTTCCCCCATCGCTTCAACCGTTGGATCAAGCCGCCACAGATCAACGATCCACGTGAACCCCGCTACCCATCCTTTGTGAGAAATTTAACGAGCGGGAAACGGGCGGTATTTGAACAGTTCACCCTCCACGTGGCGATCTCTGTGTGGAATCGCTGCCCTCCCGACTTAAACCACCCTCGACTAAAAGCGGTGCGGGGACTTACCGCTTACCGCTTACCACCTGACCTTGCTTACATCAGCCCATACGTCGATGACGTCACTCCTCGGAAAAACAAAAAACCCTTTTAACTTGTAAATAAGCCATTTTCCCGTGTTTTTATGTTATTTTCATTGTTTGAAAACGACAGTGCTCCCCGATGCGATTTTCGAATTTCCACTATAATTGACCGATTTACTCCAAGATTCCGCTGCACCTGTGTTCGAGTATCCTCCTTCCATCGCCTGATACCTGTTAAAAACCAGCTTTCATCCAAGAACAGGTATTTATCCTATTTCGCCCCGAACTGCAAGTAAAACTCTGTTTTCTTTGTTTTTCGCTGAATCAGTGTTTAAATCATATTCCAAAGATCATTCCCCGAGTTTTACAACTATAAGCTATTCCCCTGAACCTGCAATTGTGCCAATTTCCCTCATTAAAACTGAAATCATGACATTTCTGTGAAGAAAACCCAGAAACTGCCATTTTGAACACACAAGAACCAAAATGGGAGTTCCTGTAGCCTTGAACGATGCTCCATTTTGAACCTGGTTAAAACCTCACTCCCTTGTCCATTGAGGAATTGCTTGAAAAATCTACTTAGTTGTCCCCTGAAGAGGTGAACAGAAGATCACATCCTTGGATAAACAGTCTTAATACTAGTCATAAGATTTGTTTACTCCAAGATTGTTATCAAATCTATTCAAACAGAGGTTAGAAAGCATAACAACTAAAGAGTATCAGTGGTTAAAGTGTATCAGGTAAAAGTCAGTGAAAGTTAAAATGAAGTTACAGAACAATCAAAGGTAAACAGTAAAAGTAAATAAAGAAGGCAGTAAAATGGTAAAAAGAGATGAGAATACTTTCACCAATAGTGAGGTTTGTCTAAAGTGAAAGTAAAACAGTCAAAAGAGCAAGAAAGTAAAAAGATGAAAAAACATAACAAGAAGGAACATTTTTGCAGAAATTGCATATTTTAGTCATAGTTTTGCAGAAACTATTGTGATCAATAAAAGATGAATTTTACAAAACTGAAGGAGGTTTATGTTCTTAAGAGGGCCATCTACAAAAACCTCTCTCACTTTTCTAACAGCCATTATGATTTTGGAAATATTAAACAATGTTGAAAAGCACTTTTTGCAGAAAATTCCAGTTTAAGTCATCATTTTGCAGAGAGGATTGTGGCCACT